>RJWT010021317.1:0-17635 GCA_004365215.1 Cuniculus paca | reverse complement strand
GGGCCCCCGAATCTCACAGACATCATCTATTTTTTCCTTTATGCGGCAGTAGGGATTGAACACCAAGTTCTTCCCACTGGGTTACATCCTCACTTCTACTTACTCTTTTAAAATTTTGAGACAGGATCTCACTAAATCACTAAGATGCCCAGGCTGGTCTTGAACTTTTGACCCTCCTGCCTCAGCCTCTAGAGGGCTGGCATCACAGGTATGCGCCACCTCACCCAGCCCAGGTGGATCAACTTGAGGATACTTGGGCGCAAGGATAAAGCCCAGGATGGGTTGGGCTGAGGCCCCTCTTCTCCGGACACCCCAATTCTACCATGCTGAATGCTCTATTCCGGGGGTCCTGGTTGGACACGGCAGTGGTTTTAATGATCAGCAGCCCATGCCAGGCCCACTTTATGTCTCTCCACTGTATTTATCCCACATGACTCAAAATATTGTCAGAGAAAGCCATGCAGGTGACTCAAATCTAACTTCTCTCACAGACTTGGTCTTTATTTTTTTTTTTCAGGACTGGAGCTTGAACCTGGAATTTCATGCAAGTGAGGCAAATGTTCTATCACTGAACTACACCCTCAGTGCTTTTTAATTTTTATTTGGTAACCAGTCTCCCTAAGTAGCCCACGCTGGCCTTGAACTTGCAATTCTCCTGCCTCAGCCTTCTAAGTAGCTGGGATTATAGGCATGAGCTACCGTACCCAGCTTGGGTTTTAGTTTTATTAATTTAACTGATGTTTACATGACACATACTAGGTACCAGGAGCTGTTCTGTGTGCTTACAAATGTTAATTTTGACTCAGTAGTTACTGAAAAGAAATACCCCAGCTAGGTGTGGTGGCCCATGCATGTAATCCCAACACTCTGGGAAGCTGAGGGAGGAGGGTCACCAGTTTGTACCCAGCTTGAGCAATTTAGTGACTTAATGAGACTGTCTTAAAATAAAAAATAAAAAAGGGCTGGAGACATTGCTCGATGCAAAGATCCTGGCTTCAACACCCCTAGTAACGTAAAACCAAACAGAAAAGAGAAAACAAAAGGCAAGTCCTTCCATTTTTCCCTCTGAGACAAGGTGGAGAAAGGCAGACTTTTCTGTTTGGCTCTGGTGGCAAACGAGCCTCTCTGAACAACAGCCCCACAGTGACTGGATGCCGAGCACCCTCTTTGAGCCTTACTTTCCCAATCACCAAAATGGGGATCCTGGCCTCTGCAGGGGGTCAGGAAGGCTTGAACTACTGAAAATGGCACACAGAGAGCACAGTTTACCACAGGGCATCTACGGCCAGTGACGATTCCGATACATGAATGCTATAAAGGGGAATAAACGCCCAACTCTGGGATGCTTCATGTTCATCCCACTCCATACCCAGTCAGTGTGGCCCGCTAATGCCAAGCACTGTGTCCTGGGTACATGGGGTGGACAGGGCCCTGTCCCCATGGAGCCTGCAGCCTTGTGAGTGAACCCTGAGCAAGGAGCTCCTGGCTCTGCACCACTCGAAAAGCAGAACAAATGGTGGGGAGCAGAGGAGGG
This sequence comes from Cuniculus paca, assembly GCA_004365215.1. Taxonomy (NCBI): domain Eukaryota; kingdom Metazoa; phylum Chordata; class Mammalia; order Rodentia; family Cuniculidae; genus Cuniculus; species Cuniculus paca. Next base: position 16,101 of record RJWT010021317.1, on the reverse strand, counting down.
GAAACGAGCTCACAAACGTGGCCTCTTGAGTGAGCTGCACCATCCAACCTGTGAGACTCTGTGAATGTCTAAGGCCAGTGGAGGCCTTTCTTGCCCCCCAGGGAGAATCAGAACGGCTTCCCCTTTGCTGCTCCCCAGTTGCAGGAGGTGAGCTGCAGCACTGCATGCAGACCCAAAACACACAAGCATGCTTTATGGGAGGAGAGGAGACCCTCCTGCCACCTGGGGAAGCAAATAAACGTGGACCCCAGGCGGGCAGTTTCAGTTCTGTGGTCGAGGTGAATGTCTCCAGCCTGACATTTGCTTACCCCAGAACTCCAAGTTTCTTGCGTTCTCGGAAATGTCAACTCTGGGAGCAACAGTGGGGCAGGGGGAACTACACTCTGCTTGGCAAGTGACTGAGCCTCACAGGGAGACCACGGCCAGCACACACCATGGCCCGGCTGTCCTCACGGGGAACCGAGGGCGTCCTCCACGCACTGCTAAAGGGTTGCACAGAGGTAGGATGTGGTCACGCAGTGGCCTCGAAGGGCACAGCAAGTGATCCAAGCTTGACTTAGGAGATGGGAGCAGCTGGCCAAGAGCACCAAGGCCCCCCGTCCTGAGTCTGCTCATTCTGGGAACCAGCCACAGCCTGGGGATCTGCTTGGTTCTGTGCTGTGGGAGCTGCGCTTCCTAACCTGGAGGGGACAGGTAGCTACAGTCTGCAGGAACACCCACCCCTAGGGGGCTCTCGTGGGTTGGCTGCGGTTTGGCAGTCCTGTTTCAGTCATGTTCCCCCTTCATCTCTTTAGCCAAACTCTGGATCCCAGGTGCCTGCATAGATGATTGGGGCCCCTATCTCAGATTCCATGAATTCAGCTGTCAGGGGCTGGGTGGTTGTCACTGTTCCCCTTCCTCCAGGTGGCTCAGGCACGGCACCACCCCGTGATCAGAGGCATGCTGCCGCCATCTAGTGGCCCCCAAGGCTGCACACCCTGCCTGAGCCTTGGAGTCAGGGAACGTGATGCTTTGCTGAAACGGATCCATGAATTTACTGCCTTATTAATCAGTGAAAAGGTTCCTGGACCACAGACAAGTGAGCTGACTTGTGCTTACCTCTAAAAATATTTGGGGTGTCACAGGCTTGCAGGGCCAGCCTGGGTACAGGGAAAGCTGGGATATCAGAAGAAGGGTGGTGTTCTATTATACAGATTTCGCTGGCATCGCAAAATAGCTTCATGAAGCTCCACATCCCCTTTCACCCCTTAAGGGGAAAATAATGTAAAACATTCCAAAGATTCCCACCACGTATAATTTCAGGTTTCACACCGGTCGGGTGTGGCTGGGGGGGTGGCAGGGTGTCTGCCCCAACCCTGAACCCCAGGGGACTTTTCTTTCTTCTAACAGGACACTAGGCTCTTGCTAAGGGAAGTTGGTATTTTCTGAGACCAATCTGGTTTATTTCTTTTATTTGACTTTGTAGGGGGTGGGCTATAATGAGTCAGTCATAGACCCCAGCCTTGACTTCTAGGCATGGGAAACCTGGTCTCCTCTCTCTGTGTGGCTTCCTTGACTCCACAGACTGGCAATCACCTCTCTCCAGGGAAAGGGCCCCCACTTCCAATCCTTACCCCAATGCAGTGCCCCCCAATTCGCTTACTTATTCAATCTACATTCCCTCCACTCCTGCCTTGGGCAGCCCCTGATGCCAGCACTGGGGACACAGTGGAGCCCAGGGTCACTCCTGGGTGCAGGGTCAGGTGTCAGCAGAGAGCTATGGGATCTCTGAGGGAGCCCCAGTCTGAGTGGGGTGCGTGACAGAGGCTCCTGCAGGAAGAGGCCTTAGGTCAGACAGTCCAGGATGAGAGAAGGGCGTTCTGGTCTGTAGCTCACAGGTTCCTACGCTCCCTTCCCTTGACCCTCAATTTGAGCACACTTATCATTCCTGTCACTTTCTGAAGCAGGTACAGAAGTTCTCTTTCTTGAGTGTCTTTAGTTGTGCTGTTGTGGCTGTCTTTAGGCCCTGAATTGATTCTAAACATTTACCTTTCATGATCATTTTGACTTTGGGGAAGAGCCAGTAGTCACACAGAGCCAGATCCAGTGAATAAAGTGGGTAAGAACACAGCATCATGTTTGTACGTGCCTTTCCATTAGACGGCACTCAGCAGCGTATTCATTGTATTTTTGATCATGCCTTGTAATGACACAAAAAAGTACTTCCAGAACTGCTTCAGAAAGTGGCAAGAATCAAGTAAAAGAATCAAGATGGTAAGAATAATAGAAGAAAGTCTTCAGAGGGCCGATCTCTCCCCAACCAATGACTAGAGAGGCTAATGAAATTAAGATCTCATGCAGTATTGAAGGCTATCAATAGAGAATTGACTCTTAAAAGGCTGTGGTGCATGGTGGGTGACTCTCCAATAGCCACACTACCCGTGTCCCACTGGGTAACAGTAATGCATTTTGGGAAATGCTACAACTCAAGGAGTAGGCCTGATTGGCCCATATCCCTTGTCGTGTAACTCAATTCTAGCCAATGAGACATAAAGCAAGAGCTACTGGAGGCTTCTGGGAAAATTTTTAGTTGCTCTCAAAAGGACAATGGGCTGCCATTCTCCTGTGCCAGACATGAATGAGGAAGGATGTAGACTGATTACTACAAACAGCTCTCTATGGCAGTGGCTACCAGTTTCAAATGCTGGAGAGAAGACAATATAAAGATCCTAGCAGCAAAATGGGTAGTTGCCCTTGAGGAGGACAATTTCTATGGCATGCAGGAACCTGAAGCTAGACTCCAGTAGATGGAGAAATGAATGGGAGGAGCAAATGGAAAACAGTAGGTATTGATGAGTCTCCCAAGAAGTTTGGCTGCAAAGAGAGAGAGATGGTGGGGACCACTGGGGATGTGGAGTTGAGGGAGGACGCAAGAGGCTTGAGTATACAATGAGATGGGTGAGGCTGTAGCTGATGGAGGGAAGGTCCTCAGCTGGGGAGAGGCGGGATCAGAGCTCAGGAGATGGGACAGGGCCTGAGGGGTGCAGTGCAGCCATGTGGGACTGTCCCTGCTCTCAAAGGGAAGGAGGAGGTCATCTGCTGAGGGCAAGAGGAGACTGAGGAGATGGAAGTGATGAGAAATAGCCACTAGGACTCTCCAGGACCACTGAGGAGGTCAGACAGCCAGAACTGGAATGCAAACTGAGACCACGAGCCTGGGGAAGCACCAGTTTGCACAGCTGTGTGTGTCCCCGCACCCTTGAACAGTGCAACCATGCAGGTGAATAGGGTGGACTACTGACAGCTCTGTGTGAGTGAATTCAAGGACAAAAGGAACCTGGGAGAGCCAAGGAGCCTGACTGAGGTGGTGCTCATCTGGGCTAGGAACTAAGCAGTTAGGGTGACTGACCCTTCTCACCTCACAGGGCTCACAGGGACAGATGCAGAGTAGACTTACACCCCAAACTGCCTCACACCTGTTAGGGTGGCCACTGCCCAAGACATGGAGAATAACAGGTGTTAGGGAAGCTGTGGGGAAACAGAATACCGTGTGCAGCAGTGGGGAGGGAAAACAGTGCAGCCACTGTGGAAAACAAGAGTGTGGCAGGGCCTTGAGAGAGTAAAAGCAGAATTACCATGGGATCCAGCAATTCCACTTCCGGGTGTATATCTCAACTGAAAAAAGGGTCTTTAGAAAATATTTGTATATTTGTTCATAGCGGCATCTATCACATAGCTAAAATGTAGAAGAAACACAAGTATTCACGGACAGATGAACGGAGAGGCAAAAACATGGTGTATACAGACGATGAAATATTTAAAAAGGAAAAACATCCTGATATGCCACAGCAGGGATGAACCCTGAGGACCTTATTCTTGCTGAAATAAGCCCATCACAAAAAAGGCAAATGCAGCATGAGTTTACAGATAGGAGGCGCCTGTGGCAGTCAAATTCAAAGGCAGGAAGCAGGATGGCAGACACCGGGGGCTAGAGGAGGAGTTATGGGAACCGAGTTGGCTGTTCAATGCATACAGAGTTTCTGTTCTGCAAGATGAAGAGACTTCTAGAGACAGATGGCAGTGATGGCTGCGCAACAACTTGAGGGACTTAACAACCTGGAAGCACACGCTGAAAAATGGAGAAGACAGTAAATGTTGCTCTATGTACTTAACCATAATTTCAACACTGTTTTATAAGAAAAGCATGCCAGGAAGTTAAAGGCTTGCATTCAAGGGGGCAGCCTAGATGTGACGGTCCCATGGTGACATGGTGTGGTGAATGGAGGTTATCTAGAGTCATAGCCACAGCCATGACACCGTAAAGGGTCAGGTGACAAATGAAAACCCAGAGTCCTGCCTGGACCAGTGGCCAGGAGATGGGGCCTCTCCTAGCTCTGTTGCTATGTGACTAGAGCACGTTCCTTGCACCCAGGCCCTGGTGCCCTGTGTGGGTACTTGCGACACTCGCCTTTCTAAGGTCTCCTATAGCCTTAAGAGTCTCAGCATCAGGGCCACCTCAAATCACAGCTGTCACTGAGCTCGAGGGACAGGTGCTGTCCCTGAGGGCTGCTCCTCACCCATAGTCTTCCCGTCTTCCCTGGGTGTGGGTGCTTGCACTGAGCTCACCGTGAGTAGGGACACTCTGTGTTGGGTACACTGCTCCAGAAAGGGCCAGGCTAGAAATGCTGGGAAAACACCAGCAGATACATCCAGAGTCAAGAAGCTAGAGGAGCAGGTACTGCCCTTCACAGTGGGCTTTGTTTGCCCATTCTCCCTGGCCTGCTGCCCCTTCCTCCAGGAAGTCCTCTGTCTTCCAGCTAGCTCCCTTGGTATGTGCATCTCCCGGGCTCCAAGCAGCAGCCCTGCTTGGGTTCAGGTCAAGCCTGGGCTTTGGGGCCTCGCAGGCTCTGCATGGTACTTGCTGACTGGAAGAAACCTCATTGCCCACTGGGGCAAATGACAGACAGGTCGGAGGGGCCCCATGGGAGGGGTGCCCCAGTGTGGTCACTCCCAGTGTGGTCCCCTGCAAGGGAGAGGTGGACCTCGCTTTGACCACGGCCTCTTGGTGCCACTGGATTATGATTGGAAAGGACCTAAGGCCTGGCCTGCTGGGAGGCTGTGATGGACCACCAGAGTGCAGTGTCCAGGGACTTTTGCAAGTGCAGAAATGGACCCATGAACCGGAGTCCAAGAGGACAGCCACAGAGCAGTGAGGCAAAGCGTGGGTCCTGGGCTACATAGATGAGGCCTAAACCTAACCTTAACTCATCCCTAGCTCTGCCCCAACCCTGCCCTGACCCCTAATCCTTATTGTAGTCCTGCCCCACTTGACTCCTAATCCTAACTCTACCTCTACCCTTACCCCTAATCTCAAGCTTACCCTAACCTTACCCTGACCTTACCCTTAACCCTAAACCTAACCCCAAACCTAACCCCAGGGCTGCAAGCTGGCGGGATGGGGTAAGGAGGCTGTTATCGGACAGGTATGACAGCGCCCTTGGGTGCTCCGGTGTTCTGCTGACTCTGTGCCCAAGGCTCCAGACATACTACACTTTCAGAGCAAGCCACCAGGACGTTATTCTTGCAAGCAAACGTGTGCAGGGCCATCTATCTTGGAAAGCGACAGGCCCCTGGGCCCTGAGCACAGGGAATCCAAACTCTCTAATTTAGCTTTAGCTAAGGCTTCTAGTTTGTTGCTAAAATACCCAGAAACCCTTTGTGTTTGTAACCAAAGTATCTTAGCATGTTCCAAAATGTTTTACAGACACCTGGGAGGGTCCCCGAGGCTGGATCCCAAGGCCCTGGCCAGTGTTGCAATGATGTGTCTGAAAGCCACAGGGTCGGGGTGGGAAAGCCCAGGAGGGAGTCAGAAGTCTGGGCTGCTGTGTGACCCTAGGGCTTCTGCCTACCCCTCTCTGGTCTCTGAATCTCCACATCCCTGTGGGTCTCCTAGTTCCCAAGTATACTAAGAGGGAGTTGCAGGGTACTTAGAGACCACTCCAGCCCTAAAACAAATGTTATGCTTCTCTGAGTTCCAAGCAACTGTCACCTAAGACAAGATACTGTGGCAGTGACAGGTATGATCTGTGTCCAAAACTTATTGAGTGGGCTGACGTGGGTCCCTGGTCCTGACCGGTCAGCAACTCTAGTCTCTGTGATGCCTCTCAGGAGGGCTCCAGGGAAACTGCGAGCCACCCAAGTGCTTCTCCATGGCCTGCAGCGTGGTGCCTACCCTTCTCTTTGGTATTCCTCGTCCAGATTTGACAGGAGCTGTGAGCCCGCCGTAGACAGGTCGACAGCAGCCAGGGGCAAGTCCCGATAGGCAAAGTTCACCAGCTGTGCGGGAGCAAGGCTCTTGGTTTCCTCTTCAACTTGTTGGGAGATGATCTCGACTTCAGAAATCCCTCCTTCCATGGCGGGCCTGGAGGGACAATAGGAAAGGGTGGGTTCCAGACCGAAATCCTGTTTCACTTCCTCAAAAGGAGAAGATGGGAGAGACAGAATCTGTTGTGCAGGGGAAGCACAAGGTTGTCACACATGTCCCACTGGTGTCCCCAGGACTGGACCGACGCCCTGACCAGTGCCCTCTTCACAGGTTGGGGAAGAAAGGGAAGCAGAACTGCTCAGGTCTGAACATAAGAACTCTGGGCCAGAAGCTTTGTCAAGGGGAGGCAGAGGCACAGATGACAATGGCCAGGCCATGACCTGGACTTTTGAGACTCTGGATCACTGCACTTTATACTGGAGTACATGTTTTTAAATCATCTCATGGTCCCTTGAACTGTGCCTGTCAACTGTGCCACGACAGAGAAAGATGTCTTGGATCACCACTGGGGTACACTGGGAGTCAATCTGGAGACTTGGAGGGACCTCGGGGGCCCTGGGTGGGGAGGACAGCTGGAGTTGCTGCTTCCTTCCTGTTAGAACTGGTCCTACCGAATTGTCCATGCTAGGGCTGGGGTAGGAAGTGGGGTTCATCTGATCGGATGTCTGAGGCATCCTAGGTCTCCTCCTGGGTCATGGCAGGCTCACTTTGGGCATTGAAAGTAACCCACAGCTCTCCTGGTACCACACGGCATCCCAGACAGGGGCAGTGCAACAGGGGTGCTTGGCAGTCACTGCTGACAACCTAGATGAGACTGGGTGTACTCGGGGTGACGTGGCCCTAGAGTACTGACATTTGAACAGCATGGGGACATCACACACCCTGCAGTGTATTTAACACTGTGCACTGTCCTGCCCCAACACCAGCAGAACCCTGGCTGGGTAATTTTGCTTTCACTCCCTGCTATCTTTGGTCCTCCTACAATCCTCCACTCATCTCCTCCTGTGGAAATTGGGCCTGGGTCTTGTTCCTCTGCCCAAACAATGAGGGTTAGAAAAGAAAACAGCATGAATGGGTAAGAGTAAAATTTAAATATTTGAAGGAACATCTTGGGTTGGTGTCCTGGGTAATGAGAGGTCAGTTCTAAAATGGAGGCAGCAGTGCAGTCTGCTGTAAAAGGTTGGTGCCAGCTCTAAAGCCACCTTCTGTGGGGCTCATCCTGGGCTTCAATTTCTCTAGCTGAAACTCGGGAAAGTTAATAGAGGCTGCCTAGGAGACAGTCCTTCTCATCCTAGTCTGAGATGGGTAGAAGTCTGGAGCCAGTCGTAGCTGCTCTGGAGCAACAAGGCCCCCGGGTGGACGGGGACCTCCAGAGGCAAAACTTTTCTAACAACCACTGAAACCTAACCAGTAACACAACACGCCAGCCCTCAAGGACACTCCGAGCTGACTCTACCTACCTCTCTTCCTCTTGGATCATTCAAATAATGGAGGGGGAAATGGAGTTTTTATTTGAGTACCACAGGGGGCTGCCTGGACTACCTGAAATCACTGAGCAATCCCTGCTGGCCCAGATCTCTTTTGTAGGCTGTGGTTAAACCTTTGCTTTTTGCTACCTGTCAAGCACAGATAATAGCACTCATCACTGCATGACATTTACAAAATGACTCAAGATTCTTAGACAGAACAGAGGATATGTGGCTTCTGTGTTTCTCAACAATTGATGGGAAAGTGTGGGTGTTTACAGGGGGAATCCCAGCTCCTCCAGATGTTTCCAAAAAGCACATGCTGGGCTGAATGTGTTTTCTTTTCCTGGGGACTGTTCAAGGAAACTAGGAATTTCTGAACTGAATTAACAGAATGTTCTGATCAGCGGGGAAAGTTCAAGGAGGGCTGCAGCAAGTTTCTGAGCTCAACAAAATATGGCTCTGAGGAGCACAGAGCAAGTTACTTCTGCCTTCCTAACTTGCCGGCCTCCCGGTCACTTTCTGCCAATGGCCATGGTTTTCCAGCTCTGTCTCCAGTCACACAGCCATTTCCACAGAGAGATGAGGTGAGGCCTCCTTCGGTGGGAATGAAGGTTCCACAGTTCATAGCTTAAGTACCTTCTTGGGTGAGGGTCAGTGCGGTCAACAGAATGTATTAATGGTTCCCCTCCCTGCCTCTCCAGGCCTTTTCCATGTGACTTTGCTGCTCCCTTCATCTGAACGAAGATTTTGCTTCTGGTCATGTGACTTGTGTTGGCCAATGGGATGTTGGCGGATATGACCCTCACGGGGCATGGCAGAGAGTGGTAAATTCTGCCTGGTTCTTGCACCCCAGTGTCAAATCAGAGGGGTTCAGCACAGCTACGGAAGGAAGAGCGGGAGCTCAGTCTCACTTAGATTGGCTCACAGCCAGCCCAGCCTCACTCAAAGGTGACCCCAGACGAGATCAGCAGAGCTATCTAAGTGGTCAGTCCAGACATGTGAATGACATTTAATGTTGTCTGTTACTGAAGCTGGCTGTCCCCAAGCACTACACTGGTTATACGGCTTCATTATGCATGGGCTAAATAGCCAGGCCTCCCGAGGGGCCTAGGGCCAGGGCCAGAAGAACATGGCATTATAGACAGACTGCTGTTCTCATCTTTGTAGTATTTTTGCCAAAGGGCTCCAAAACAAAAATAAACTACCACCTGGTTACACCATGCTGGTACTTGGAAGATGAAGTGCTAGGTCCACATGGTACCTTAGGTTTGGGGAACTGAGAGCAAGTCTCCCTCAAAAGCTCTACCCTGGGGTTCCCAGAACCTTATTTTAGAAATCCTGCCATGATTTTTAAATTTCCTTGCAATCCCTGTTTGGTTCATTCATCCCAGGTACACCCTAATGTTTTGAGTTTTGTTTTTGAAAGGTTCTCCCCATTTCTGAGGTTTCTTGCTAAAGGAATCATGCATAGTAGTTGTCTGAATCCGCAGGACCTTGTCTTGTGGGAGATTGATGGTGACATTCCCGATGCAGAGAGCAGGTCCCATGGTACTTACTGGGGATCTGTCATGTTGAAAGGCGCCACCAGAGCCATGGGTTTCCTGGTGTTTAGCGGGGCTCAGCTGTCCTGAAGCCTGCTGTCAGCATTTCTGAGTGTGATTTCCGTAAGACACGTACAAAAATAGTGCCCTGAAAACAAAAATAGTAATTTATTACCTTCAGATGCAATCCCAAGTTCTCCTAAGCACATCTAAAATTAGAACTTTCTCCCATTTTTCTGCCCAGTAATGTTGAATAAATTCTTCCAATAACCCAGCAGACGGGCAACGATAAGCATGAGACGTCTTCTTAAGATGAGAAGATAAAGTAATTTCCTTTCCCTCCCTCCCTCTTTTCCTTTCACTTTTCTTCTCTCTCTCTTTCATTCTCCTTTCCTTTCTTTCTCCCTCCCTCTTTTTTGATGTAACTGGGGATTGAGCCGAGGGCCATTGCATTACGCTACATTCCAAGTCCTTTGAAAAAATTTGTATTTTGAGGTGCGGTCTTGCTAAGTTGCCCAGGCTTTGAACCTGAAATACTCTTTCCTCAACTTCCTGAGCTGCTGGGATTACAGGTGTGTACCACCACCCACAGCTCAAAAGTCAGCTCAAAGTTACTTTTCTGTCTCACACAGAGATAGTGGAAGGGGCAAGTTACACCCTCAGTTTTCTGACTTCTTATCCACAGCACTTTCCACCAAGCTGCTGTGCCCCCAACCCCAGCATAACTTGTAGTCTGTCTCTTTATTTTTCTAGGCTTTTCTCTGTGCCTCTAAACTGGGTCTTCAATGAGAGGCAGCACATTGGCTAAGAGGACAGACTCTGCAGCCAGACTGCCATACTTACCCCATCTGCCCTCAGCTTCCCTATCCATAAAATGGGGACAATAAGAGGACCCAGTGACACAGTGTGTGTAAGGGACTTAGAATAGGGTTTCATACACACCAAGTACAACATCAGTGCTGGCTTTCATTATCATAAGTGTGAAATTTTCATAAACTAAAACTGCATAGAATGTTGAACCCGAGCTCATTCCAAAGCATCTGAATGGCTGAATATAAGATTGTGACCTGAAGTTTGACATGGGTAATAGAATATACTTTTTCAATCAACTCAACGGTACTACCCAGAAGTCCCCTGGGGCACAGCTCAGCAGACAAAGTCTGGTGTAGGTGGCTGTGAACAAGTCTTAGCAAGGTGACTCAAAGGTATGGTTATTTTGTAAGTTGTGTTCTGTCGCAAACTGCTGCTCCTCCAATCAATGTAGGATGAAACCCTTTCTCCCCTTGGCTTGGAGGGACAGTGCAGCTAGGGAGATGGGGACAATGGGTAGCTTACACAGGCAAATCACTGCAGGCTGCAAAGTTCCAGGGGATGGAATGCCAATGTGCAAAGCTCTGTGTAACAAAGAGGAGCTAATGATGGCTGAGGAATCTGAGAAGGTCTGAACTTAGAGACACTGAGAAAAGGAGAGGAGGCATTCTAAAATCAAAAGCAACTCACTACAGAAAGCCACCAACATTTCTCCACCAGAGGTTTGTAGGGGTAGGGATAAAAAAGCACAGACAGGGCAACACTGGGGAGAAGCTGGTCTTACTAAGGGTTTTGCTTTGCCTCAGTGGATCTCAGGGTGGAGGGTCTAAACGTTAAACACAGAACTCCTCTGTAGGATTTGGGATTGGGTGTTAACTACACAGTAAACATTACACTATTAGCCATTCCATAATGCAAATTTAACCAGTCTCATTTTTGTTGTTGTTGTTCTCTTCATACATTCTCAAGCTACTAATGTCTTCCCAGTACTAAGATAGGTCACATGCATCATCTAACCTCAACAGACAGTGAAGCCAGGATTGAGGTCCCAGGACTGGAAGCCAGGTGGGCAATGTCCCCTTCCAGATATGTGTCTTAATGAGCTGTATTTGATATGTGACACCAGCCACTAACCCTGAGGAGGGCTCCATAGGAAAGTCCTTTCATTCATGGACCTTCCAGTCTAGCTGAAAAGGTTTAAAATACAAAAAACTCCAAACTTTTTGCTCCTCCTAAATAGCGAGGAATAAAAATTGATAAAAAAACCCTACACTTAAAAATAATAAACACGAGTTACTGCATTAATATATTACAGTCAACATAAAACACATGCAAAGAGTAGAAACAAAATTGATGAAAAATAGTTTTAATTTCACTTTTAGGAAGGAAAATTTCAAATATATACAATTGTAAGGAATTGTGTAATGGGCCTCCAGTTCTGCCCAACTCCAACAGTTATCAGCTCTTGGCAGTCTTGTTTTCTCCATATTCCTGTCCATTCCCTGACCTTCATGATTATTTTGAAATAAATCCTAAGTATCGCCTCATTCATCTGTAAATGTTCAATATGTAGCTCTAAGAAGGTCTCCTGGTGAAAGACAACCACAGGACTGTCATAACCCCCAAGTCAACTGCAGTTTTTTAATACCATTAAATAGCCAAACATTGTCCTCATTTCCCTGTCTGTCCTATAATCTTTTAGATGTTTGTTCAGTCTGGACCCAAACAAAGTCCACAGATTAGGATTGGTTAATGTAACCCCTGAGTCTCATTTAATCCACAGGGTTTCCCTCCTGTCTCATTTTCCCAGGCAACATACTGGAAAAATGGATCTCACAGTTTTCCATGGTCTGGACGGTAGTGTTTAACATGTTCCTCTGTCCTCTATTTTTCCTGTAAAGTCTATATAGACTTTAACTAGATTCAAATTCATTTTTTGGGGGCAAGACTTTATGGGCGATGTCACAACTATCTTCTTGGTACTCTTTTTATGATACTGATAGCCACTGATGATCTTGTTGTAGATCTATTCATTCATTAGAGTTTGCAAAATGTTGACATTTTAATTTCATCATTCTTTATTAATGAGTTGCCATAAAGACAAACTTTCATCAATGATTTGATGAACCTAAGGTACAGTTTATCTAGGGAAAGAAGCTTAAAAGCTTAATGTCCTCTTTTTAAACTACTGGTTTTCATAATGATGACTCAATATCTTGTCATTTTGCAAAGTGATTGCCGAGGCATCTGCTGTTGTTGTGCAGCACCCTGGATTTTCTCTCAGTCTCCAGGGTGCACGGGGAGCAGAGTCCCTGGGAACTGGCAGCAGTTTTCTAGAAAGGACACGTGGACATGGGGAAGACACGACTGACCTCTCCAGCACAAGGGCAAAGATAAGGGATGGATGAGGGTAAGGTCATCTCTAGCTAATACAGTAATGAGTAACTGTTTCTGCTGGAGGCCTGATTCCTAACAAGCAGCAAGCACAGTGTAGAAGGCTACATCACCTTAAGATGATGGGAATACTTAGCCTGGATGTTATTTAAAAATAATATTTTCCAAACAAAGCCACCCCTAGAGCACTAGGCTAGCACAAAGCAGGTGTCGTCTAGCGCTCTATAAATGAACATCTGAGGTACAAACCTTCTGCCTCAACAACCTGGTAAAAGGCAAAGAGAAAACCTGTTTTGGATTTGCTAGGTCTGGTGCTGGCAGGTGGAAAGGCTGCTTAAGAGACATGACTAAAATCCCAGTCTCTTCTGTGACTCATGTGTCTCTCTACTAATAGCATGTTTGCTTGGTGCATCCAGAACCGCAAAGTTTGACCTTCCTCAGCTGATGTCCTTGGGATTTTAGGCCTGAAAAAGGGTGCCAAGACCAAGCACTTTCCTCACCCAGTAGGTGGACAAAGCTGAAATTCAGCTCTGCTGTCCCTGCAGGCCTCCAGGTCTATTCCTTACTCCTAACTCAGCTGACAGACCTTGGCATACATTGCCTGCATGCACAGTCATTTCATTGGTTCCCAGGTCTGCTTTTACTCAGACCTTTTGGGAGATATAAATTCACATGCTACACTGCATACATGTGAGTAGAGGTGGGGTCTGAGATATGTTAGTGCTCCCATACTTCTGACAACAGCCACTCTGTGTGACTCTCTAGATCTGTGGCTCTCAAATCTTCTCATCCACCACGTTCTCTGGGGGGCGTGTTAGAAACCAGATTTCTGGGTTCATCCATGAAATTTCTAATTGAGTACGGCTAGGGTAGGGGTCCTAAAGTAGACCTTTCCAATAAATTTAGAGGATACCAATTTGCTGGTGTGGTGTACCACACTCTGATCTGTGAATTGGAAGGTTTGCTGGAAAAGAAGTAAGCATTTGTACCCCTCCTTTGCAGAGGAAGTTAACTGGCTACAAAGCTACTTGAGTGTAATTAGCAGCAGAATCTAGGCTGGCCAGGCTCTAGAACCAGAGAGGTGATGACTATTAGGAATGCTTTTGTTTGTAAGACACAGAATGTCTCATGGAAACAGAAGCAATGAAGGCTGTTACTAAGTTTCCTAACAGGGGAACTGAGGGAAGAGGACCTCAGGACTAGAGCTGTGGCCAAAGGAGACCATCAGGATACACTTTTTTTCCCTCAACTTTCTTGAGTATGACTGACAGATCAAAGTTATATATATTTAGAATACAAAATGTTTTGAGCTGCATGCAGTGGTACATGACTGTAATCCAGCTACTAAGGCAAGAGAACTGCCTTAGCCTAGGAGTTAGGAGCCTGGGCAACACAGCAGAAGTAGGTCTCAAAAACAAAGAAGTGGAGGACCTCTGGGAAGATGGAGCAGCAAGTAGCAATGAATCAGTCTCTCTGGGATTTGGAACCAGGAAAATAATAGCCTGGGGGAGAAAAAGAAGGAGGGAGGTAGAGTCCTGGGATCCAGGAACAGGAAGGATTGGATGAGAAAGCTACAGCCTGTGAGAAACTGAAGAGACAGAATGCAACACAGAAAAAGGAATGGGTGATCCATACTTCCTCCCTGGTCCCTGGTTTATGACTTGTGAGAAAGGAGAGCAAATTCTACAAGAAACAGTGAAAGGGGGTGGGGTGTCTCCAAAAGCCTTCAGGGAAAAATGCAGTGCCAGAAAGGACCAGTGTATGCTGTGAGCGGCAACATCAGGTGAGAGACTCCAGCCCCTGCAGTGAGCGCTCAGACGCCTACCACGGAAGGGCAGCCTAAGCCTGGACTTGCAGCAGCTTTATATCCCAAGGGGACTGGGTGAGGGTCAGCCACGGCAGACATCTGTGGCCAGCGAGCCATGGTCAGGCTGGCAAGAGCCACACAGCGCTTGAAGCTAAAGGACCCAGGTTCCACCAGAGGCCAGGTTTAGTCTGAATCTGCTTGAATCTGTAAGCCCTGGGGCCAGCACTTCTGCACTCCCACTGTGCTTGACTGCCTGCTCTTTGTTGACTGTGTCCAAAACGGACCTGGGCTTGGACTTCCTTGTCTCCCAGCAAGAGCAGGGACATGTCTTGAATTGAACACTGCCCTAAAACTGTACCCTGGAAGATAATCACATGTTTGGAAGCACAGATGAATTCTTCTTTGTTTCTTTTTGTGCATTTGGTTTTTAATTTTTTGTTTCTCAAAGCGCGAGCATGTTTTTGGTGTTTTTGTTAGGTTGGTTTTGTCCTTTTTGTTAGGTTGGTTTTGTTCTTTTTTGTTTTTGTTTTTATGGTACGTTAATATCTAATTTGTGTTGAGTGATTCAAGTGTAGCTGATTCACTTAATACTAACAGGGTCACATCCTTGTTGCTATGTCTCTGTAAGTCAACATTCAGATTACCTTCATGACATTAATAGTACTAGAGTACATTCTTGGAAAACTTGGATGCTGGGTTAACTACACTGGATCTACTTACCTGTCAAATTGACCAAGATGTTCAGATCTTGGGGCTGTGGTAAGGCTTATAGTTAACCACGCCCAAAGTGCATCACAACTAAAGAGACATCCATATGGGCAAAAAGTCCTTAGACTACATGCAGCCACAAATCTCAGCACAAAACAAAACAAGCACAAGCAAAAACAATAGCCAAATGAGAAGAGAA
Organism: Cuniculus paca; assembly: GCA_004365215.1. Classification (NCBI taxonomy): domain Eukaryota; kingdom Metazoa; phylum Chordata; class Mammalia; order Rodentia; family Cuniculidae; genus Cuniculus; species Cuniculus paca. The sequence continues at coordinate 869 of RJWT010021317.1, read as the reverse complement.
GGCAACAAAATACTTCCCAAAACTGTCAACTCCCCTGAAGCCAATCTAGGGGATACCAAAGGGCAGAAGAGCATAAGCTATGCACTCAAATTAATTAAAAGGATAGCAGAGGTTAGAAAGTAGCTCACAGAAGTACTCAGTGGGATAAGAGAAGATATAACTAAACAGATAATGGGAGTAATAACCAAAAAGATTCAGGAGATTTCAAAAGACACTAATAAGAAGTTAGACGAGTTGAACGAAACAATACAAAACAAGAATGCCCAGTTTATCAAAGAATTTGAGTCTATGAAAAGGTTCAGATCAGAAACCCAAGAGATTAAAAATCATATTGAAAGTATGGGCAGTAGAACTTACCAGTGTGCGGTCACAATCTCAGATCTAGAAGACAATGATGCCTTCAAAGACCAAGCACTCAAAGATACCTTAAAAAGAACAAGATACATGAAAAGTGTATTTAAAAACTGCTAGATGGTGGATCTAATCAAGGAATAATTAGAAGAAGCGAAAAACCAGATGATAACACAAGGGTTGAACATGGCTAAATAAAGGAAGACTCACACTGGAGTTTCTCCAGAAAAAATCAACTAAAAACAACAGCTAATGGGAAGAAAGGGAGGGACATACATCCTGATACCAAAATTAGTTGGAAATAAGAGACTTGAAGATCAAACAAAACTTAGGCATAGGACTTTATAAAATGATAATCTAGCCTACAAGGCTGCCTGTGGGTTTACTGCTGGTGGGATGGGAGCAGGAACTGCCATTCCCAGGAAGTTCCCCAAAAAATAGAGAGACCACAAATGTGGTAAAACTCAATCCACACAGGACAGATGTGAAATATAAATCCCCTTACCTCTTTTGATTTC
>RJWT010021316.1:0-17666 GCA_004365215.1 Cuniculus paca | reverse complement strand
TTCCTTTCCTTTCCTTTCCCTTCCCTCTCCTCCCCTCCCCTTCCCTCCCCTCCCCCCTTTCTCCTTCCCTCTCCCTCTTCTTTCTTTCCCTCCTTTTCTCTTTTTTTTTTACATTTTGATTGACTGATTAGTACTGGGAACCAAAACTAGAGCACCAATCAATAATTATAATGCTTTTCTTCCTTACTTGAAAATAGCATTTTAAAAATAAACCTTGGGGATGTATCTAAGTGGCAGAGTGCATGCTTAGCACACTCAAGGACATAGTCTCAATCCCATGCACTGAAAACAAATCAATAAGCTGGGCACTACTGGTACACATCTGTGGTTCCTGCATTTGGGGGGCTGAGGCAGGCACATCTGATTGAGTCCACAAGTTTGAGAACAGCGTGGGAATGGTAGCACTCATCTCAGAAAGCAAACAAAACATTAATCAATCCAAACTATCTAGTCTATACTGTACTATAAATTTATGGGCTCACAAACACATTCAGTGTCACAGTTTTTAACTTTTACTTTTAAACCATCAAAATAGCTAATAATAACTTTTTATTAAGTTTAATTAAATTGCAAGGAGGAAAAAGAGCAGACATTAACACATGATTCATTAAGAATAAAATCCAAAGGGGAAAAAAAAGAATAAAGTCTTACCTTAGGAGAAGTGGATAGATCTCTTCCTGCAGGAAAAACTGTGTTTTCAGTTACTCCTCCTGTCTTTGGTGAGAGAACTGGTGGAGCTGGGGCCCTTCTTTTCACTCTCTTTTCAGTTTCCAGTTCTTGAACTGGATTTACCAAATTATTTGTAGGAAGAGTTGGCTTAGGTTCATAAAAAGGATTTGATCTAAATGAAAGAAGAAATTTTGTTACATATATCTCAAAAGTAACTTAGTTTCAACTAAAATAATAGAACATGTACTGAAAACTATAATGTTTTTCCTAAATGAACCCAAACCAGTAAAATCTACAATTTGGAAACAATAACTATTAATCTTTTAGTCCATTTTTCTGCTTTTTTTTTTTTTTTGGTACTGTGCCTTGAACTCACAACTTTGTGCTTGCCAGGCAAGCACTTACACTACTGAGCTAAAATCAATCCCTGGCCCAAAAATTTCTGCCTTTAAAAAGTAGTTTTAGTTGGGCTTGGTGGAACATGCCTGTAATCCCAGCACTGGGGAGGCTGAGGCAGGAGGATCACTGCAAATCTGAGACCAGCCTCGGCCACAAAGTGAGCTCAAAGTCAGTCTGAACTGCATAGCAAGACTCTGTCTCAGACAAAAAAAAAAAAGTAATAAAAAAAATTTTTTTTATAAATAAGGTCATGGTCGACTTGAACTAATATATATAGAGCCTTACAAAATGAAACACTGAAAAAAGGAGGTCTATTCTCCACACACCAAGAAAAAGAAATAAACTGTAGAAATGTTGATTTCATTTTTTGCCTCCCCTCCCCCGGTCATCACTACTTCTGTGTTAAATTTCCCTTCTCATTAGGGAACATCCTTCAGTGGCTTATTCAGCAAGTTTCTGTTAACAGTAAATGTCTTTATTTCAGCTTCACATATAAATGACAGTTTAGCTGGATAGAGAATTCTACTTTTCAGCTATTCTATCTCAGTGCTTTGAAGTCCTTAGCCCATATCAGCCTCACATTGCTCCTTTGTAAATCATCTTATGCATGTGGCTGCTGTTAGGATTTATACCTGGCTTTGAGCAGTTTTACTCTGATGTGTCTAAGTATAGATTTCTTTTAATTTCTTCTTTCAGACTCCTAGTACTTCTCAAGTCTAAAGATGCATGTGTTTTATCAGTTCTGAAAAACTATCAACTACTCTTTCTTTGACAGTTTTTGTTCTATTTTCCACAGTCTCTTAATTAGAAAATCTTCCTAGATGTATAAGGTACCATCCATTTGTTGTATTTCCTAACCTCTCCTTCATTTTTTTTTTTTTTTTGTGGCACTAGGGTTTGAACTCACAATCTCATGCAGGCCAGGCGGGCCCTTAGGCCACTGAGCTAAATCCCCAGCCCTTGTCTTTTTGAGACAGGGTCTCACTATACCATTCAGACTGGCCTTGAGCTCACTTTGTACCTCAGGCTGGTCTCGAAGTCACAATGATCCTCCTGTCTCAGCCTCCCGCGTGGTAGGATTACAGGTGTGCGCCACCAGACCCAGTTCTCCTTCATATTTTTACAGATCTTTATTTCTTCTGTTACATTCTAGATAATTCCTTCACATCTTTGATCCAATTCAACCTTTTCTCTCTTCATCTGTCTAAGATTCAATTCTCCATGAATTTTTAGTTCTAATAAGTATATTTCTTCATGTGTCTATGTGTGATACCCCAGATACAACGGTTTGAGTTGTCAATAATTTAAACACTTATAGTCTCTGGCTGGTAAATCCATTATTTTGAAGCTTCTACGTATATACTCTTGCCATTTCTTTAGTTTCCTGACTCTTCTCTTGGTAAATTGTTTCTTTGTGTGTTTTGCAAATTGAGATTATAAATTCAGGGCTTAATCTTATGAAATTGTGTGGTGTGAGCCAGGAGTGTCTCTCTTCAGTGTTTTCTGCTTGCATTTGCCAAGCACTTTAGAAGCCATTATGTATATTATTTTCTTAGCTTGGAGGTTCCCAGACAGTCTAACTGTAATGCTAAATCCACACGTGGGTGGGTCTGTGCTTACATATTCTCAGAGATGGCTCCCCCACTATCTTTCCTCCCTTCCTAGTATCTAGGCTGTGACAGTGACCCTTTTAGAGTTTTCAGTCATAACAAACAGCCCTCTGTGGGGTTCACCACCACTGGTCTAGGCCTAAGCAGAAAAGTTTCCTTGTTAGCTTTCTTCATTGATAGATATTTTTTCCTATTCATTTATATAACTATATGGGGTAAAAAGGAAAAAAACTGATACATGTGATGATTATTCTTAATACCTGTACTGTACAGTGATGAAACTATTTTTCTGGTTCCTTTCTATTAGTTTGTAGCAACTGTTCTCCCAATACTAGTAAGTTCCCTGGAATCCTGTATCTCGTATGTACATAATAACAAAAGAATTTCTGAATACAGAGCTATGGACCAGACCACTCGAACATAAAATCGTGATTATATCAACAGAATATTATCTAATCATGTAAAGCCTCTGTTTCATTTGTGCATGTTCTTTGAACTACAAGAATAACAGACTTAAGACAGAACCAACAGCTAATTATCTATACCTCTGCCTCATGATTTAGATAATGCGATCTTATAAGGCTCTGAATACCAAGTATATCTTCACCAGAAAGGAGAAATATATCCTATGACTCTTCACTGAGCTAGGATGCAGCCTCAGAATCTATCAACTTAGTGCTCAGAGTAATAGTTGCACTTTCTTGCCAGGGCTAAGGATCAGATACACAGCCTATCCATGCCAGCTATATACTGTCCAACTGAGTTACATTTCCAGCCCAAACCAGATATTTTGGGAAACCAATTCGTTTCTATACTATGATATGCATCGAAAATAAAACCTGTATAGATATGATAAACAAAAAAAGTTTCTTAAAATTGGAGATGCCAGGGACACCTGCTGCCTTTAACTATGTCTGGATACCAAGAGGACAAAGAAAACTGGTATCTCTGTACATCCTTAATTCACACGTGAGACAAGAGTTTGCTGGGTACCAGCACTGGCTAGGTATTAAATGAGAATAAGGACACAAAGCCTCTACTTCTATGAGTTTTGTAGATTAGATATCCCTAACTACTCTTCCTAAATCAGCAGAAAATATTTCCAGAAGAGACAAATCCATAGGGAAAGAAAATAGATTAGTGGCAGCCAGAGAATAGAGAAAGTGGGGTATTGAGACTAACTGCTAACAAGCATAGGTTGGTTTTTGTAGTGATAAAAATGTTCAGGTATTAGACAGTAGTGATGATCATACAATATTCTCAACATACAACCACTGAAGTGGTTTTCAGATGTGTAATTTTATGTTTTGTGAAGTATGTGTATCTCAATGTGAAAAATGCTGTTAGGAAAAAGTGAAAAGAGTATTGTCTATGTATAATATTGTGTGAATACATCCTTTTCTCTGAAAAATGACAAGAATTACGTAATTGCTAAGAAACACATTTAAAACGCATGGAGGAAATAATGATGATTTGCTCCACAACGGACTGCACAAAATTTGGTAGTACTATAAGATTAAAACACCTTGTGATGTTGTAGGCATTTTAGTTTCTGTAAGCACACTCAGTGATATTCAGATGATGACACAATTGGCTAATGAAGCATTTCTGAGGCCCCACCCTGCTGTTAAGTGACATGTAATTGTATACTTAAACAGTAGTTTATGCAAGGAAGTTTAAGGAACTAGCACAATTTCCAAATTCCCTTAATCATTTATGATTAGAATTGTCCATTTAAGGATTTTCTACATCATTCTGAATTTTAAAAATTTATTTTTGTCTTTGTACTGTACACTTGAATAATAGATTAGCTACATCAATAACACATTGTGAATTTAAAATTCATCAGTTATATTAAGGAAGTGTAAACTGGACAGAATGATTTTAAATGATATTAATTACTGTTTGATAATTCACCTAGGAAAATGAATTATAGAAAGAAAAACCAAAGTTGGTTAGAAGCAGGATAAACTAAAATATACTGAAAAAATAATACAATGTAAAAAAAGGGTATAGAGAAATCTGTAGTCTTTTCTTTTCAACTTGAAAATCTGTTTATCTGGAAAAACCAAGTTTTTTTAAATATGCATGGTGCATCTCTGAATGAAATTCAGTGACAGGCTTCCTTGAAAAACTGACACACAGCAATATCAGAAGTGACTGCAAGTGAGCGATCAAAAATCATTTCATAAATACTCTGAATTAATTATAGCTTTATCAGTTTTCATTTCTGCTACATAAGCTGGAATAGCAAACTATCTGCTAACCAGAAGAAAACCAAGAAACTCAAGTAGTTGCTATGTATAAAGGATGCATGCTAAAAAGCAGGGAAGACGTGCCTTCTCTTAGTGCTGACAGACATGCTGGGTCAAAGAAGACTGTTTATATATCAAAGGACTCAGTATTATTTGCGACAATTTTATGTTGGAGGATATAAGAAGAGTCTGGTAGTGGACTATGAGTCACAGAAATTTTTCGCTTGATGAAAGGTCGTAAGTTTATTATTGAAATATGAATAAATTTTGGAAGATTTCTGCCACCAACACTGTACTTTTGAAGATAAAAGATGAGATATAGCAAATAAAAACACAAACCAAGTTCTTCTTGGACTTGCAGATTAACTGATGCAGAATCTTTAGAACTTCTGTGTATATTCCTATACAAAACAAAACAAAACAAAACAAAACAAAACAAAACCCTCTGCAGAATTTATAGACTCCTTTGGCAACCCCAGATGACTAACTTAAAATGCTCTTTACTCATGAGAAATTTGTGAAGATTGTGACTTACATGTGAAAAAAGAATAGTTAAAAGATAACATCCAGTTATTCTGATTTGAATTTTTATCGAGGCATTTTAAAAGTTCATGCAAACATTAGCTGTCTCTTTAATTTGTTAATAGGAAAAAGGGTGTGTATATGTGTGTGTTGTGCAATACTCATGTATCCTGGAATGACTGAATGCTTGTATTTAAAGTCTGCATTTACATTCAAATACTCTAGGTGTGTGGCTATTACTCACCATCAATGCTGCCCGTGAGAAATTTTATTCTGATCACATATTAGTTATTTCAAAGAAAACAAACATAACTTTAGCAAGAGTTGAACCAACTTTTCAAACCCTGCATAGTTATTAATTAGTATTGAGATCCTGACCTGGCTTTGGAGCAAATGATTATCATGATGTAATTCTAAGTACTTATGCAGGTTAGAACTTTTTTAGCTTTTATTACATGTAGCACAAGTGAGAGTCATTACAAATACATTGTAAAATGTGTAAAGGTTGAGAAACTTAGTCACAGGACAACAGAGAACAAACAAATCAATTCCCTCACTATTTCAAACAAAAGTCTCAAAGTATGTGCTTTTGTCATTATAGTTTCCTTAAACCATCTTTTTTACCCCCTACATCAAACAGTTCCTCTTAATCAGTGCTCATTTGAAGTGCTGGACACTTTCATGACTCCAGTGATCTACTCCATTAATACTCTGAATTATCAACGTCCTTAATAAAATGCAGCACCTAGAAGTAAAATAATTATCAAAATAGGAGCCAACCAACCCATAATAGAGAGTACATTTCTCTCTTCACATAATTACTCCTGACTTTTATTCATTAAAGGGACCTTTACGTTATTCCCCTTTTAACCCATATTTTGAAAGACCTTCCCGTTAAATTGTATTGGGGGAACAAGTACTAGGGATTGAACCCCAGACCTTTACACTCAGCTACATTCCATCCCTTTCCATTTTTAAAAATTTTGAGACAGGGTCTAAGTCACTAAAGTGCCCAGGGTAGGCACAAACTTTTGATCCTCCTGCATCAGAGTGTTAGGATTATAGATATGTATCACCACAGCTAGCTTAAACTGCCTTTTTAAAAGAATAATATTTTCTCCTGAGATTAAATGTTAACACACAAAAGGATTTTCAAGTAAAAACGTATATAGCCTCACTGTAAGTTAACATACTGTTAATATTTATAACATATTATATATTATTAAATATTTTATAGGTCTCCCCGTCCCACACTAATTACTTACATCAAAGAATTCCAGACTGGGAACAACTAATGTGAGATAATATTTCTGTTAATAAAGTTAAAGAATGCTGTTCTTTTAAAATGCTGTTCTTTATTTAGGTATAACTAATATTCAGTAAGTGGCTCATACTTTTTTTTTTTTTTTTGTCTTTTTCGGACAGGGTCTCACTATGCAGTTCAGGTTAGCCTGAGCTCACTTTGTAGCCCCAGTTGGTCTCGAACTCACAACGATCCTCCTGCCTTGGCCTCCCAAGTGCTGGGACTTCAGGAGTGTGCCACCATGCTGGGCTAAAAATTCTTTCATTTTTATTTTTTTGTTTGTTTGTTTTTGGTACTGGAAATTGAACTCAGGTCTTTGCATTTGCCAGGCAGGCACTTGTGCTGCTGAGCCACACCTCCAGCTCCAGTGGCCCACACTTTAATACAATTTAGTACTATTTTAAATATATATATGCAAGTGAGATACTATCATCACAATCAAGACAACACTTCCATTCCCCAAAGGGCCCCATTTTAGTCCCTTCCTCCTATTGCCAAACAACGGGCAACTACTTATCTGCTTTCTCCGACTACAGGTTTGTTTGCATTTTCTAGAATTTTAAATAAACAGCATACAGTATGTATTCTTTTCTGGTCTGACTTTTTTTCACTCAGCATAATGTTTTTTAAGTTCATGCATGTGGTAACATACATTAATAATTTATACTCTTTATTACCAAGATAGTAGGATCCACTGTATACATACATTGCAATTTTTTACATTCGTTGACAACATTTGGAGTTTTCTTTGTTATTGCAATAAATCTGTTAAAATATTCATGTAAATATTCTTTTTATAGATATATGCCTTCATTACAGAAATAGAATGGCTGGGTTGAAAAATGGGTGCATATTTTACACTTTTAGAGATTAACGAATTGGTTTCTAAAGTAGCTGCACCATTGAAAATTCTGTAACACTTTCAGTGGCTCCACATCTATGACAATATATGGAATATTCACTCTTAAATTTTAGCCATTCTTGTGGCTATGTGGTACTATTTTATTGTGATTTTCATTTTCATTTCCTTAATGACAAATTAAATTGAGCACCTTTTTGATACTTCCTTCCATATTCTGAACAGAACTTTTTCCTGCTTTGTGCACTGCAAATAATTTCTGCCAAACTGAGGTTTGATTTTTCATTTTTGTAAGGGTTTTATAAGGAAAAATACTTTTTTAAAAATTTTTATTAAGCCCAAATTAACTGTGGTTCTTTGTGTGTTTGTACTTTATTTAAACCTTTCCCTGGCTCAAAGTCACTAAGATTTTCTCCCAGCATTCTTATAGAAATCTCAATGTTTTGATACAATCAGATAGGCACAGAGGACAAACTCACTTTTGGGCCTTTAACCTGTTGTTACTCATTAAAAGTATGATTTGTGTTATCTTCTGAGGCAGTCGGGAATTTAAGAAAGGATTTTGCTAAAAACAGTGACTCTTCACTTTGGCAAACAGATGTCTGGTAAATAACTAAAATCAAACAAAATTTGACATTTTTTTTAAATGAAAAAAAGAATAAAGATGATGATATAGAATTTCAAACCAAAATAATAGGAAATTAACAATAGCTAATATATTGTGTATTGTTATCTTCAAAGTAGTTGCTCAGATTACAAGATATAGGCATGAAAAAAATGACCAAACAATGAAAGTACAAACAGTTCTTTTTGACAAACTAACAGAGATTAGTAGTTATCTAACTTGTGTGTGTGTATACATATATAATCTTTCCCTTCTTTCTTTTCTCCTATCCCAGTTGTTCTTTCTTTTGAGCAGTTTCTTTCCCTTTCACTTTCATGCTATGTATTGTACATTTGGATCTTATTTACTCTTTCAGTTTTTTACAGTAGGGAGGCAATATTTATACATGTTGAGCTTGATCTATTTCCCTTATGAGTATGGTCTCAAGTTGCATCCATTTATCTATAAAAGCCTCAAGTTTACCCTTCTTTATAGCTGAGTAGTACTCCATCGTATAAAAATATCACATCTTTTTTATCCATTCCTTGGTTGATGGGCATTTGGGTTGTTTCCAAGATTTAGCTATTACAAATTGTGCTGCTATAAACATGGGTGCACATGTTTCGCTGTGGTAGGATACTTTCAATTCTCTGGGAAAATATCCAGAGGGGGAATAGTTGAATTGAATGGGATCTCCAATCCTAGTTTTTTGAGGAATCTCTGATTTCCACAGTGGTGGCAACAGTCTACACTACCACCAACAGTGGAGAAGGGTTCCTTTTCTCCCACAGGTCCACCAACACTTGTTATTGATTTCTTAATAATAGCTATTTTTCCTGGAGTAAGATGGAAACTCAGTGTTGTTTTAATTTGCATTTGCATTTCTTGAATGACCAGTGATGTTGAACATTTTTTCAAATATTTATTTGCCAAATACTTATTTCTTCATCTGAGAAATGTGTATTCATCTCAGATGCCAATGTTTGGATTATGGCTTTGAATATGGGGGCCTGATTTTTTTTTTTGTACTAGGAATCGAACTCACAACCTTGCACTTACCAGGCAAGCTCTTGAGCCACTGAGCTAAATCTACAGCCCACAGGGGCCTGACTTTTTTGAACTCTTTATATGTTCTGGATATAAGTCCTTTGTCTGAGGGACAGTTGGTTAAAATTTCTTCCTATTCTGTGGGTTGTCTTTTCATTCTATTAGTGAATTTTTTTGATGTGCAAAAACTTTTTAATAAGATGAGATTCCAGTTGTGATTCTTTGAAGTACTTCCTGTGCAGTTTGCAGTTTGTTCATGAACTCTCTGCCCACTCCTATGTCTTCAAGGTTTCTAACTATCTTACCTTCTATTTAGCATTTCTGTTTTACTATTTAGATCTTTGATGCATTTTGACTTTAGTACATGGTGATAGACATGGGTCTAGTTTTAGTCTGTGGCATGTGGAAAATCAATTTTTCCAGCACCATTTATTAAAGAGGCTTTCTTCCAGTGAACATATTTGGTTCCTTTGATAAAAACTACACAAATAAGTCAGTTAGAAAAGAAACCTCTTTTTTGAAAAACGGTACTTGAACAATTAAATGTTCCATGAGTTATAAAGTCTTTCATCTGGCTGGTGGGAACACAAACTATTCTTGACCCTCAGAGACCTTCAGTGATTCTGTTTATTACTTTGTCCTTGGTAATTTTTTCAAAAGCATATTCTGAGCAATACTCAGATAAAGACTCAAGAGGAATCTTCTACAAATCTCTGAAACTCTGTTGAGTATCTCTCCTCTCTGTAAAACTGTACACAGATTTTAGTCACTTTGGTATCTCAAAAGCTCACATACTGTCTCCTCAGTTCAAGGAGATTACTGGAGACTGTTTGGACTAAATTGCAGTTGGAAACTTTCTAGAAATAAGATTAGGTGGTTACAGAAATCAACTTCTTTATTTCTATTCTCTATGAGATCACTGTCCTATGCAGCTTGTATCCAACACCACTGTTTCAAATATTTTCTTTCATTTTTTAGTTAAGATAAGATGATAGAAATAGTGTGTGTTATTCCATCATGGCTAGATGTGAAAGTTATGTTGTTTTTTAAACACAAGGCCTTGGGTCACATAAATTTGCACTCTATAACTCTAAATTACAATGTTACCAACCTCCTTCATATCCCCATCCTAGGTTTGAGAAAAATGGCAGCCATAATCACACTATCCACTCACACTGAGCCTGTGGTCATCTCCAATTTTTTACAAACATTATGATTTTGTTTGACATTCAAATAGGTCTTATCAAATCATATCATACGTGATTACTTGGTTCTCACAATAGAACTGTAACATAACTGAAATGTAACACTTACCATGTTTCATTAAAAGCACCTAAATACCATTTATAATATGATCTCTATGAGATCATATTGGAATCCCATGCAGAGTTTCCAGAAACATTTTTCCCTTGTTTGTTAGTTAAGAGTATACATCTACCCACATGGAACAGGGTTAGAGAATAAGAGTTAACACTAAAATTCAAATGGGGAACAAGTTCAATATGAAGGTACATATGAACATTTTTATGTATCTAAAAGTTGTATGACGGAAGGATCTGTTAGTTAATGTACAGATTGGCCTGTGATGAATAGTAAAATGAAATGTACTTACTCATCCAACTCTTCTTCAGTTTTAGAACTGTCAGCATAGAGGTACTTGCTCATGTCCACAGGTCTTACGTTTTTTCTTTTTGTAGACTGGGGAGGAGATTCCTTCATAGTTACAAAAGTTTCTGGCTCATCAAATGGGTTCAAATACTGTGGAGTATGCACATCTTTAAAGGGATTATAGCTGTTATTATAAAAAGATTCTTCTGTTTTTTTAAGCAAAGCTGTTTCAGTGATTGGCTCTATAAAATAACAGCAAGAGACAAGTTAAATTAATAGCATTTTTTATATTACCTTTTCTAAAACAAAAACAAAAACAAAACAAAAGCCCACAATGTTTCTGATGTCAGACACTTGTCATCCCAGCATTCAGGAGGCTGAGGGAGAAAGATTGTGAGTTCCAGGCCAGCCTGTGCTATACTGCAAGACTAAACTCTGTCTTAAAACAAACAAACACACAAACAAAAAAGCAAATAGACACACAATCTTGAATGAATAAACTATGGAGCTGAAAAAAGCATAAAGAAAAAAGTCTTTAAGTGTAGAAAATGTGCTATCTAAATGTCTACTTCTTTAGGAATGGTGCTCTCAAAAATGTCATCTTTGGGTTATGAATGATTCATGATAGCCTTTATAATCTCCAATACTATCAGCACTACACATCTATTTTGGAAATGTTAAACTTGTTGGAAACAAAATATTATATTATTGTTTATTTTATTTCACTGTACTAGCCTGCTACTCCAAATTGAAACATACTAAATTTCCTTTGCCCTGATGCAAACAAGTAGACCTGAGCCAGATGTATGGCAACCCTCCCCCAACATAAGTAAGCAGGCCTGTGCTGGACACTAGCACACTCTCCTGATGCAAGGGCGAGACCATCCACCAACTCTAAGCTGGTTGTATATTTTGCTTCCCCCTGGCACAGGGCAGCAAAAGCAAAGACTAACCAACTGACCTGATTCTAGATGAGGACAACACCTGGAGAAAGAAGGGAACAACCAGATTCCATGATTGTCAACATTAAGTCCAACACTACAACTGCCCTGTGGCCTATATCCAGCAGAGACCAAAGTGCTGATTCCATGTCCATCTACTAATGGGAGCAAGGACACACCTTAGCTTGGATGGTTATTAGTCTTTGATGAAATGACAGAGGAAACTCTGGGGCAGGAAGGGTACATCTAAAACCCGCAGTCCCTAAAATTAGGCAGAGAAAATCATGACTAGTCACATCCAAAGACTGTAGATCTTAGGGAAAAAAATCACTTGTCTTAGTTATTTTTCTCATTGCTAAGACAAAATACCTAACATGCAAAATTAAGGGAAGAAAAGTTTGTTTAGCTCACAGTTTGTAGAGATTTTAGTCCATAATCAGTTGGCTCCAAGGCAGGGTGCCACGTGGCAGGAGGGGCAACAGTTCATGGCAGCAGAAGATAGCAAAAGCACCAAGGGAAGCAGAGGAAAAAGCCTCTTTCTACCCCTTATATTTTACTGAATCTACTGGGCTTAGGACAATGCCAATTCAATCAGTGGATTGATCCAGCAATCACCGACCCTTAATCCCAGAACCCTGATTCCCAAGATTGCACTACGAATCAACCATATACTCTAGACTCAGCCACCTCCCAAAAAAACCCTATGACTGCATAATGCTTTGGGGGGACATCTAGACACAAACCACATGACCCTCCTTCAAAAACAATCTCTTTGATTCAATCTCTTTTTAAAAAGTTTCCTATTTTTATTATGTTTAACCTGAAAACAGGTTTTTTGAGGTTTGGCTTTTTTCTTCCTCTTTATGTTTATCTCTTTTTATGTTGTTTCCTTTCAACTCTATTTTTCTTGTATCTTTCATTTCCGATATTTTGCTCTCTCTAATAAATAGTAATAAATAGGGAAAATTGGCTATTCACATGTAGAAGACTGACACTAACTCAAATCAAAATCAATCAAAGAACTAAATGTTGAAACAAAAACATAACCTTCTGGAAGATAAGACAGGTAAAACTCTTGAAGTCATAGGCATAGGAAAGGAGTTTCTGAACCGAACCCTGGTTGCACAGGAAATAACTCTGAGAATCAACAAATGGAATCATATCAAATTTAAAAGCTTGTGCACAGTAAAAGAAACAACTAACAAAGTGAAACGATAACCTATAGAATGAGAAAAAATTGGGGAAAGCTATTCCTCAGACATATATAAAGAATATATAAAGAACTAAAATGAAAATTAGATCCCCTCCCAAATAAAACACCCAATCAAAACAAGCAAAATAAGAAGAGGTAAACCAATCTAATTTAGAATCTTTAATTATACCTGTAGAAAAGGCAGTACATGGCATCCAGTACATACTCTCTTTAAATATGCAGATATACACAGTACAGAGAAGCTGTGTAGTCAAAAGAAGATACTTGTTTGGGAATCAAGAGTTAAACTGACTGCTTCCAAGACATTTACTGAGTTTAAAATATGTTCATAGTACATAGGTCACAGACAAAATAATATCTCACTAATTTAAACTTACTAATTTGGAGAGCCTCGTAAGAAGGAAAAAAGTAAAGGAAGAGAGGAGAAAGGATTACCAAGCAATATTGTTCTATCTGAGTGAATCCTAACACTGAAACGTCATTTTCATCATGACAGATAAGAGCAAAATTCTTTTAAAAGCTAAAAAAGATCTCATAAGAGTAGCCAAAAAGATGTAAACAGTGGTTAATCATTCTTGCATTCACTTAGAGAAAAGACTTTAATTAAATAGGTCGCATTTCATCAACAGTCTTTATCAAAGACTTTGTAAGTTCAAAATTACTTGATAGGAAAAATGACTCGAGGTAGAGGGATCCCTCTTTTTAGTCTTTATAATTACATTAAATGTGTGTGTGTGTGTGTGAGTGTGTGTGTGAGTGTGTGTGTGTGTGTGTGTGTGTGTGTGTGTGTGTGTGTGTGATGGCAGTGGTTCCCAATCCTCTGTGCTTCATATTATCACATACGTAAGTTGCTCTCACTACTTTGATTTTTTCAGACAAATTTTTCAGATATTTCAGACTTGGGGTAGGTGGATGTTCAGATACTCTGAAGACCAGGTAAAAGCTATATATAGAGAGAAAAGCTACCTTTGCCACCTCACTATTGGTATGTCCTACACCTAATCTCAGTTGGTATGGCTAACAAATGAGACTTTACTATATGACGGTTATGTAAAATATTTTTATAGACCTTTACTGCATGCCAGTTATGTAAAATGCTGTTAAAGGCATTTTTTATCTATCTAAACAAACTAATAGTTGAAAAAAAAAATAACCACCATGTAAATAAATGTCCATGTAAGGCTTTCTCTTTTTCTTTAAAAACAGTTCAGTGCAAGCTACTTAGAACTGCTCAGCTGCAAGTGGTAGTGAGCACAATGTTATTATTATAAACAAAAAATGTCTTTTGAGAAAATATTTTTCTACCCTTATAGTTTTAGAGAACTAGACTCTATATGAACTGTAAAAGTGTAGAAAAAACAGCTACCTTCTGAGTCAGGATCTCCAAATGGATTTAATTCTGGTATATCAGGATCATCAAATGGATTTGAGTTCACAGTGGCCAAGTCCTTTTCTGCTTCATCCAAAAAGTTAAGTTTGCTGATAAGCTCTGAAAATAAACATGTTAGTCCAATTACAGCTGTAGTGACACCTGCTTATTGCATTAATAAAACATTGCAAATTCTAAAATTTTACATTAAAAATACCTGCAAATAATAAGATACAGCATTTTATCAAGGGCAGAATGCCATTCAAATATTTTGTAGTATACCAACATTTCAAAATAAAACAAATGTGTGTATTTATTTTAAAATTATATCAGCTAATGAATTACATTTTCATCTGAATCGATTTTGATTCCATTAATACTTGACACAGGTTTTCAGAAAAAACATCCTATACTCCAAATACATAAACAAATACTTTTTAAAAAATAACAGATGAGCTCTCTGAGGAATTACTGTCATGTTATATGACCAAACATTATCTCAGATCATATTTTTAAATCACCTAATAAAGATCCTGATGGCAAGACTTAGCTAAAGATAGTAAATTCTGTTATCTTGTCTGTTGGCACACTACAAATTAACAAAGAAAACATTTAAGAAAAAGCACAGACAAAACTGACAGTTAAGTATAGACTTCAGTGAAGATATAGCAGGTCACAGTAAATACAGCCAAAAAGAAGCAGAAAGAAAGGAGGAAAGCTCTTAGACCTTCAGAGGAACTGGCTGATTTAGCTGAAGGCATATTTGCTTGCTTTATGCAGTCATCTTGATCTTCATCTAAGCTGCTCAGAGCATTCAACTGGTTTACAATTTCTGTAAACAGAAGCCAGTCAAGTCAAATATAAGGTAAGGTCATTCAATAAAACAGCAGTAGAAGTATGCTGTTATTAAAAAAGACAAAGAGGGGATTTTGGTTAATCAAGAGAATACATTCAGAGATGTTATTTTGATAAACTATAACAGATAAAATTAACTGACTGTTACATTGTGCTGATATTTTAAAACAGCATTTTATTGTTGAAACTTTTATTAGTAACATAACTATGTTAATAAACACAAAACAAAAATAATTATCACAAGAGGCTAACACTGGCTTTCAGCAACTACATTTTGCACTTGTAAAAATGAACTGTGCTTTAAACATAGTATATCTTAGAAAGAGAATAAAAATATCCTCTGATATTGACTGTGTTTTACATATTCTAAATTTAAACAAAAGGCTTTAAGACTATATCTACAAGAAGCACGTGCATAATAAGCACTCATTCGTGTTCTAAAATTTTAAAAATCAGCACTAAAACAATAAAAGCTGGCAATAGCTAGTATTTTCTATTCTTGTTTTGTATGGCAATTCTTACCTAAGCTTTTATTTTAGGAAAACTTACATGTTAGCCAATAAGAGATACAACAAAAATGACAAGATTGAGAGAAAAAATTTAAAATAGAATTCATTTTGTATATAAAAATTTTTTAAATTAGTCATATACATTTTGGACAGCTCTGAATATGTGAAACTATCATTCATCGAGTAAAAATCAGGCAACTTGGAAACAAGATAATAAGGACCTACTAGGATATTCTAACTAATCCTTGATGTTCCCGAAGTTACAACCTGGGAATAACTCAAGAGAAGAGGACAGATCAAACCATCCAGATCGCTTGGTTGGAAAGAAAGAAAATGGTTAGAAAAAGAAAATAGTAGTAAATTTGACATTAACATCACTGTTCTTTTAACACTATAAACCTAAGTACACATGTTAAATTTTATTTGAACCAAATCAAAGAATATATGCTTATAATATGATTGCCTTCATGCATTCATTTGTTGAGCAAATATTTATCAGCCTGTGCCAAGCCCTCTGCTAGGGACCCAAGGATAAAAAACACAGATATGGTATTGTCCTCAGGCACTTTACATTCTATAGACACACAAATAAATATTAAAACAGATTTACTAAATGACTTTTAATATTAGGCAATCAAAAATGTTATACATTTTTGAGTAAAATACATAAGAAAAGTTGATAAATGTATTAATTTTCCTCATCTGAATGAGAAAATACATTTTGAATGAGTAATACTGCTTCAGAGGGACAAGGTAAACCATGGAGAATAAGGCGTATAACTGAATTAAACCCAACTATCCCTCATCCTAACTTGTATAGTAGCAAAATCAGCTAAGCCTGGTTAGACTTCTATGCTGACTAAAATGTATCTTCTTCCATTTTGTTTTGCCAGTAGTTTTTAAACCTTACTCTTAATCAAATTAACTTAGCAAATTTTTCAGTAGGTAGAATTCATTCATACCTTAGATCCTTTACTTCCTACTACTTATCACTGTAACTTAATTTTTAGAAAAAGATAATAGAATAGATCAATGTTACATGATGACCAGTTTCATGCCTGATTTTTAAAAAATTCATTAACAGTTGTATATTTTTAAAAATTTACCAACAAACTCTGAAAATATGAAATATAAAAACCAAAATATTAATAATAGCAGTAGGACTTTGAATAGATTAGTCAAGTCTCATCAATAGTTTAACATATATTATTAATATCCACATTTCATATATATTATTTATGGATTCCAAAGTGAGCAATTACTGGATTAAAAAAATTTAAATGATAGTCAAAGACATGTAGTTTTCTTTACATAGGTAAGACATTTTAATTATTTTATATTCCTAAATGTAATCTCAATCAGAATAGAAATCAATCACTATCTAAAATCAATGATAACTATTTTCTCATTAAATACCCAAAGTAATTCTTTCTATTCTCTTCACTAATGACAAATTATCCTTATCCTCATAGATTTATCCTTAATTTAAGTAAATTCTTACATTTCTAAAACTTCTGCTTCTTGAACTTTCATTCATATTAACAGAATGAAAAGATAATTCTGATTATTTATACCAGTATTTCCTATATTTGGTAAGTGAATAACTGTTAATCCAAACCATAGAAAGCAACTTCCAAAATATACCAAGTCTCTACTTAATAAACATTTATCAAATACTTATTATATGCTCTCATGGCTTTTTATGTTTTAGTGGGGCAGATAGACAAGTAAAGCAATATTGATTATATGAATAAATATGATTGAGATAGTATCAACAGTGAAGTAAAACTGTAAGAGGCATATAACTCAATCTAAGGTCCGGAAGGGTTCCTGGACTTTTACCTACATCTGACCTAATATACGACAAACAAATACTGTTATTTTATCATTAAAAAAAAAAGGA
>RJWT010021314.1:0-17632 GCA_004365215.1 Cuniculus paca | reverse complement strand
TTATGAAAAAATTTCTAATATCCACTAAGCATCTTTTGAAGAGTTCTTTTAAATCAAACATCTCTCTTCTAGGAATAAACCTTTCAAAAAGTACCTGAAATACAAAAGGAACTAGCAGGAAATTGAAAATCATAGGCAGCAATGATAAAGACCTAAATAAGTTATGATAAACTATTAAAAAGAAAATTTAAATTATGTTCTGGGAATATTTAACAATGTGGGGAAATGAATAGAAAATTCTATAAGAAAATTAACATTAGATTGAAAATATTAGACACAAAAATTTTAATTGAAAAATTGTACATATAACCTATAGTACAATATCAAAATTTAAAGCTTACTTTATAATATGTTAGAAATATGCATAGAAAATGTAGCAGGGTATAAAAAAATTAACACTGGTAAACTCTTAGTGATGCTTGATTTTTAGATACCTTGATTTATATTTTTAATAGTTTTCATATTTCAACAGTCAGTATATATTTCTATAAAGCTTAAAGACTGAAAACATTCCTGATAAGAATTCCTTTAATGGGGTGAGGGCATAGAATTCTTCATGAAAAGAGGCAATGTCCTGTAATAGTAATGCATACCCTAGGCCACTGTGTCAGGTTTCTGTCTTCAGTTTGTGACCTTGAGCGAGTTACTGAAGCTCTTCATGCCTCAGTTTCCTTCTTTGTAAATTAGGGGCAATAATGGCACCCAGAATAGAGTTGCTGTGCTAAGTACATGGGTTGATAGATGTAAAGCACACAGCGCACACCCTATGAAAGTGAGCGCTCTTGGTGTACGAAGCAAGAAGAAAAAGCTTGTCTCAGTTGAACGGCACACTTCTTGCAAGCAAGACTCCTTTCTCTTTGTTCTTTTACATTTTTATTACCTTCTACCTCCACCCTTCTTCCCACAGAACCCCTGTTCCACAATAGGCTGAGCCAGTAGTGCTGTTCCTTGCCTATGAAGTGAGAGGCCAGTTGCCTCCTGTTCCTCCTTTTATTTAAGTAACTCCAGACAGTCTGTGAACGTATATGCATAGTAGCCTCAGAACTGGTATCATATTATTATAACAAATCAGCGTGCTTATTAACATCAGGGACAATGAGATGTTAACGAATCCCAAAGAGGACACTTGGTTCTGTGTTCCTTTGGCCTTGATAGTGACCATGAAATCTGCAGATAACACAAAGAACTGGGAGGTGCAGGGCCTCTCCAAGCTTTTGGAATAGAGAAAGGATGTTTGATTTTGGGTTAGGAGAGGAAGAACTTTAGCATATGGCTCAAAAAAGGTAGTGGGAGTGTCTATTTCTGATTTAAAAGCTGACTGGGTAGCAAGGAATAGGGTTACAATTAAAGTAAGATGCTGGCAACTGGAGACAGTGTGCAAGAGCAAGGTGACAGTGAGGTTGGCAATGGAAACTTGAGAGTTGAAGAGGTAGAAGGAAGTGGTGAGGCTTGTTTGGAACCCTTGGCAGTGGTGCGACAGTTCCCCTTCTGGGTACTGGGAGTGCTGTTGTCACTTAGCCCAGCTGCCACCACACTGGGTCTTGTCTAGATGAAGACCTAGTGGGTCTTGTCCAACATCATGCTCACTTCCTGGAGTACCCAGCACTCAATTGTGGATCACTAAAGAGATCTAATTTAGGCTTTAAAAAGATTACTCTTGCTGCTGGAGAGAAGTAAGAGAAAAGAGACTGGAGAAGTGAGAAAATTTCTACCTAAATCTTGGCCACTATTTCTATGAATGCAAGTTGTAGCTAGTTAGTAGGTAGTGAAATCAGTGAAAGTTTATTAGCACTTTTAAATGAAACAGCGTAGACTAGACTAGGATAAAATTAAAGAAAATAGAATAGTCGGAAGTGATGACACATGCCTGTAATCCCAGCACTTGGGAACTGAGGCAGGAGGATCACTGAGAGTTTGAGACCAGTCTGGGATACAAAGTGAGTTCAAGGGCAGCCTGAACTGCATAGTGAAAGTGAAATCTTGTCTCAAAAAGACAAAAAAAGAAAAAAGATTTAGTGCATGGGATTCTGTAAGAATAAATACTGTTTCATGACACTTAATGTAGTTAAAAATAACTTCGTATGTGTGCACAGGTTCCAGGAAAAAAAGCAAACATTTTACTGTAAATCTTGGTCACAAAAGACTGAAATCCACTTGTCTCATTGATTGGGAAGTACAATAGTGCTCACTGGTTGGTTGAGTGGCCAAAGCCAGAAAAAGATGACTCACAGAAGGAATAAATGAGCCTGATATTCTGCAGTAGTCAAGGGACTGAGAAGTTACAGGGACAGAACAGGCTAGTTTTAGGAAGAGCAATGTGAAAACCAGAGCATGACTAGTAGACAGGAGGGTAGAAGGAAGCTGACATGAGTAGGTGCTGTAGATAGTTTGGGCTTGGAAGCAGCACCAATTTCATCAAAGGTAAGATGCCTGTTTTGTTTTAAAAAGGGCTCACCACAAGATGCCAGGTGTGCATGTGCTCCAAAGGAAAGGCCGGTGGCAGGCTCACTCTCGGCCTCTCAAAGCAGGGACAGCCTCTCTCCAATGGCAGGTTCCGTGGTTCTCCAGGAAATCAAGATGCAAGAGTAATGAAGTCCAAGCCTTAAAGATATGGAAGCACACTGATGGTACTACTCAGGCTGAACTTGAGAACTCTCAAGTGTTTCAGAGGGAACAGGGGATAATTTCATCTATGTTTGCCATAGGGCTACATAGCCACAACGCTTTGTTTGACCAGAAAATTCTCTAGACGCATAAGTACAGGAAAACTTGGATTCTGAACCCTCTCTCATTATGGGTTAAATGATGTTCCCTAAAACATATGCTGAAGTCCTAATCCCAGTACCTCAGAATGCTATTTTATTTTGAAGCATGGCCATCACCAATGTAATTAGGTGAATTAAGATAAGGTTATTCCAGGCATGTGGTACACGCCTACAACTCCAGCATTCTGGGAGGCCAAGGCAGGAGGACTGGGAACTTAGCAAGCTGTTCAAGACAAAAAATCAAAAGGGCTGTAGCCCAATGTTGGGTTCAACCCCCAGTACTGTCAAGAGAAGAAGAGGAAGAAGAAGGAGGAGGAGGAGGAGAAATTGATGATGATGATGATGATGATGATGATGATGATGATGATGGAGTGGGGTGGGCCCCAATCTGATTGGTGTTTCTCTCTAAGAGAAGCATGCACACACACACACACACACACACACACACACACACACACACACACAGTGACCCCCATGTGATGATAGCGGCAGAGACTGGAGTGATGTGTCTGCAAGTCAAATGATACCCGAGGACTGCCAGGTGTCATAAAACTAGACAAGGTAAAGAAGGATATTCCCTTACAAGCTTCAGAGGGAATGTGGCGCTGTTAACAACTTTATTTTGGACTTCCAGTTTCCAGAACTGTGAAACAATAAATTTGCTATTCTAAGCCACCCAGTTTGTGGTTCTTCATTATAGTACCCCAGGAACCAAATATCCTTCTGAAGAGTCACAGTTTTCCTTAAAGCATCCCAAAGACCTAAGAAGATCATGATTTGAGATACCTTGACTTAGAATATTACTTAGAAGAGATTATCCTGAGAAAGATACATTCTTCTATCTTTCAAGTCTGGATACTTTCTTGATATTCTATGTTGAGGTGTCAAAGCAGAAGGAAGGAACACTGAGATATTTCAGAGGAAACCCTATAAACCACAGTGGTTTTGATTCGCATCATCAGATCAAGCTTTGGTATCATTTCAAGTCTCACTTCACTGTCATGATTTCCTTCCTTATTCTTTGTGACCTGCCAGCAAGGTTACCTGCCCAACTTTGTCTAGGCAACAAGAACTCCTAAGACCTCTCAAGGGATGCTATTTGTGATCAGGTCACAACCTTAATCTGCATGACAGGAAAGGCAAAGAGATCTTATCTCATTCCTGAAGAGTGTCGCCATGTGAATGACTACAGAGGAAGAATCAGGAGCCATCATCTGTAGATTCCAATAGAATAAAATTAAATCAGAGGGTAGAGTATCTCAACGAACCTGAGAAAATTAAACTATCTTTTAAATATGGTGCTTCTGACTCACCCCTTGTCTGTTTAATAGAGCATTAACATCAATTACCACTGCTTTGAAGTAAAACAAGGAGTAACAGCAATGCTAAGAACAGAGCATTCCCATGAGAGGAAGAAACTGGTTGAAGGTGTTGCTGAGCAAAACTAGGGCTCCAGGGAGTTGACAATGACTGCCTCACCCAAACAGATGCATTTCTTCACACGGATTTGATACGGAGCTTGCATGATATCAATTTGTCTTTGTTTCCCCTTCTGGAGGTTACCACAGAAATCAAGGCGATATTCAGAAAATGAACGTCATTGCCATTGGGCAAAAGTTCATTTTTAAGAGACAGAAACACAGACAGGAAGGTTACTGAAGGAAATGGTGGCTAGCGTAAAGTTCAAAGTCACTGCCAATACCTGAGGTCAGTCACTGAATTCGCTGTGATGCTGTGCTCATTGCTTACACCTTAAGATGACAGTTTTCCTAAGAAAGAATTGCAGGTAAGGCTAATTGTTCTGCAAGACAGTGGAGGTCCCTACAGTGCTATAATTAGGCAGCCAGCCAAAACCCTCGGACAAAGCCAGAGCTTAACTTTGGATGTAGGCTGCACAGATTACTTAGGGAGGTTTGCAAATAGTGAGGGATTTTGCCAATTCCCGAGTGACTTTGCAACATATCCATACTTACAGGAGAGAAATAAATTCTCACTGGAAGTTATTAACCTCTATTCCTAAGCTCCATACTTGAGAAATTCTTAACTGGGATCATTGGCAGAGGAAAATGGATGGCCACACATCCCAACCGCAGAGAGAACTTCAGAGATCCCTCAGCTAAGCCCAACTTCCTGCTTCCAGCTGGAGGTAGCTTGATAGGTGGCAGCTGCTCAATAGGTGGAGGTCAAGGCCAGGTGTCATTCCCTCAAGAGCCTTTCTGTGCCCATTCATTCGTTTAAAAATATTACATGGCACAGTGTACACTCCCTCCCCCATAGACATTGTCCCTGCTGACACTTAATATGCATGTGCTTGCTTCCCCATTTAGGCAGGCTGTCTGGCTCTGATATTACTCTTGCTTAGTAGAGTTTGTGGCACTCAAGTAAATGCTTATCTGAATGAATGAATTTAGTCACTCAACAAATAAATGCTGAATGGATGAATGAATGAATGAATTGTTATATGGCCTCCTTTCTCTTCAGTTCTCTGCTCTTCACTCTGGAAACCCCTCTGTTTCCAATTTTAATATCTAGCAATGAGATATATATATACTTTCTACTGTGTAATAAGATAACCAATGTGACATTTCTTCAAATCTCTCATCTTTGCTATTTTTTTTTTTTTTTTTTGCGGCACCGGGGATTGAACTCACAACCTTGCACTTGCCAGGCAGGCACTTAGGCCACTGAGCTAGATCCCCGGCATCTTTGCTATTTTTAAGTGATATCACTTAGGAGCTGCTTGCTGCATTTTTGATTTACCGTTTAATACATTTGTGAGCCTACAGTTAGCCAACCTCTTTAAAATGGTTGCCTCATTTTCTTCTTACAAGCCTTTATTTTACATATGAATTATGCATTCCCACCTGAAGTCTTGAATGCTTTTTGACCTCACTTTGGGCTGCAGTCTTAAGGTCATGGGAATGAGAGATCTGTTTTGAATGCAATTTTCAGCTAAAGAAAACCGACTTTAGGGGCCAATCTTGCAGATCACATGGTTAAACACAATGAATGGACTGCTTTGTTTAATGACTGGCAGATCTGTGAGGCTCACCAGTGTAATTAACTAGTCCACTCACCCAGTTGATGAGCAGCACCTTTTCTAAGTGGCAGCCACCTACCACAAAGTTCTTCAGTCTACCCACTGGATATCCAATCCATAAATGTCAACATTTTTCCAAAGCAAAATTACATCATTGAACTAGTACTTAGGAGATATTTAGAAGTGGTGTTAACCTAGATGTTTAAAGGCCTAGATTTTGGTGAGCTAGGAATAGCAATTT
This sequence comes from Cuniculus paca, assembly GCA_004365215.1. Classification (NCBI taxonomy): domain Eukaryota; kingdom Metazoa; phylum Chordata; class Mammalia; order Rodentia; family Cuniculidae; genus Cuniculus; species Cuniculus paca. The sequence continues at coordinate 11,586 of RJWT010021314.1, read as the reverse complement.
GGTTAGAAAACAGGGCCAAAGCTGCTTTTGGGTAGAACGTGTCAAATGTTGACATCAAAGAATGGGTAAATAGATTGATGAAGACTATGGGGAGAAGGTTAAAGGTCCCCCATTCCTCACCTCTTGGCATCAACTGGCATATAAGTTTTTGTATGTCTCTACTTACTACTTAAAACAAACTCCTGATTTTTTTCTTCCCAGAATAATGGTAGTTTTAATAATAGCACTGTTACTCTGAGTCCTCAAAATAATGCAATCTGCTTAATTCACTTTGTGCTTACTATGCCAGACCAAAAAAGAAAGAAAAGAAGGAAAGAAAGAAAGAAAGAAAGAAGAGAGAAAGAAAGAAAGAAAGAAAGAAAGACAGAAAGAAAAAGAAAGAGAAAGAAGTGCTTAACCTATCTTGATCAAGAGAATATATAGCAAAATACACTGGTTTCTAAATGAGATAGCTATATAAATTCCTGGAATAATACATTGTAGCTTCAGTGCTAGTTCAGATTTAGCACTTTCAGAAATAACTGTGAAGATTTTGTTTATGTTTTTATAACTTGTATTTTATTAGGTTTAATTCTCTCTCCCCTCCTAATCCCCTCCTCCCCTTTCTTCTGTCAATTTTCCCGGGCCATTTCTTCCTCCTTCTCACTCTGGTTGTTTCAGCTCACCAAAACATGGTGGGAGAAAATATAAAAAGACTCTTTTCTTCAGAAATCAGTTTGCTAAACTAATTTCTAAGCGAAAATATATTCATTTTCACAATATCAGAAAAAGCTGGGAAAACATCAGTGATAAGTTGTCAGGGTTCCAAAGTGAAAATGATATCCCATTCAGCAGCGAGCCAGTCCTCTGGCGCATGCTCTAAAGTTTCAAAATGCATGTAGATTTGCAGATTTATTTTCATAGAATCTCTGCTGAAGAGCAGAGCCTGCAATTCAAGAATGGCCACAAGGTGGGGGCTAAGGGTACAATCGGCCAAATGAAGACTGTGACAAAGTTTCCATGAAATGTCAAAATACACATTTTTTTTTCCACTTATATGACTCTCTATTAGACAATTGAGCCTACATGGTCTTATTAGATGCTGCCTGAAAAATGAAAATTCATATACCAAAGGTCTAGATAAAGGAAAATAAACATGAACCTTGGAAGTGTGATTATTTGCCCTGCCAGGTGAGACATCTCCTACGCAGAACTGTCTCCTCCCATCCTTGTGCTTCTGATGGCTTCGTGGCACACTGGGAACATGCCCACCTTAAAAGAGATTGGATGACTGCTTGTTAGATGAAGTCTTTGTCACCTAGAGAAATCATTATGCCATAGCTGTCAAATTCTGACTGGGCTCTACCCTTTTCATCTAAGGACTTTCCTGGATCCTCTCCTTTGGGGCCATGTCTTTCTGGACTCACAGGAGTCAGGTATGTCTCCAGGACTTGGGCTCTGGGGCCACTGGAAGCCTAGAGGAGTGAAAAGAATATGAACTTGGCAGCCAGAAGACCTGAATCTGAGCCTTGTACTGTAGACCTTAGCTGGCTTTTCATATGAGTCTCACTTACAACCAGACACACAGAAAAAATAATAAATACTAGACCATATCCTGCAACTGTCTGAATTTCAAGCACCTGAACCCCCATCTTTGCAGGGTAACCTTCGTTAAATTGAGAACACTGATTGAGAAAGAATAGGATGCTGGGAACAGGGATGTGTGGGAAGACCCTGATGAAGTGGGCAACCTTGAACACCTATGTTCTGATAAGTCTTCTTTGCCAGTGAAGGAGTTTTGTTCAGCCCTAGAGAATGCAACCTTCCCACCCCCTAGCAATGATCCCTTTTCTCATATTTCAGAGGGGATTACCCTGCACCACCCGAGCAAGTGGTACCTATCCCCCTTGAGGCAGCTGCCACAGGAGACATTGCTGAATCTCCTCAGGACCCCCTACCTCCACCCCTTTTTGCTTCTAGGCCTGCAACTAGACTTAAGAGCCATCCAGCCCCCAAAGATGAGGTGCCTAGTGTGATCCATGAGTAGGTTGCAAAAGAACATGATTTCTCCAGTGTATACAGACAGAAAGCAGGACATGTGCATGGCAATGGATGTAATGGTAGAGGAACATAGGGTTGGCTCAGGTGGAATTTATTGATGTGGGCCCCCTAAGCAGAGATTGTGCATTTAATGCTACCACTCACGGAGTGATCAGGGTGCTTAAAATGTGCCTGATTGTTTGGCTAAAACGTGAATTCAAAAAAGGCCCAGTGTGAGTGGACTGAATCTCCCTTGGTTTGCTGCAGAGGAAGGGATTCAAAAGCGTTGGAAAGTTGGAAAGCATGATATTGTGAAATGTATGTTTGGTCTCCCTCCTGTTTCCTGGCATAAAACTCCTAAAATCCTTGGAATCTCCAAAGTGATAGTCTTTCCATGCTAATAAGTTGACTGATGGCTGGCAGCGCAAAGGTAGCTTCAGCATGAGTCTGATTACCATAAAGGAGGCAGGGTTAGAAGTAGGGACTCTCAATCCCACCTCACACTTCCTGAAAGGGGGAGGTGACTACCAATGGCCAAGGCTCTAATCAATCATGCATATGTCATGAAGTCTGCATACCCGCCTAAAGGCAGGAGTCAGAGAGCTGCTGGAGAGCTGACCACATGGAACTTTGAGGGTGTCTAGACAGACGTTCTGCCCATCTCCCTTCATATCTTTTGGAGTATTCTTTATAATAAGCTGGTAAATATGCTTCCCTGAGCTCTGTGAGCCACTCAAGCAAATACTATCAAACTTAAGGAGAGAATTGTTAGCCCCTCGATTGACAGGCAGGGATTGGAAACACGGGTAAAACAACCTAGGGCCTCAGTGGGCATCTGAATTAGGGGGAGGGGGTCCTGGGGACTGAGCCCTCACCCTGTAGGATCTGATGTTGTCTCAAGTAGTGTCAGGACTAAGTTAAATGAGAGGATATCAGCAGGTTTCCACTGCACCTGAATTGCTTGCTTGCTGGTGGGGAGAAACCCCTACATCTACTGGGGTCACAGAAGACTTTTATGTTGATCATGGTGTGAGATCATCTTGGTTATTTTTCTCTCACTGCTGAGACAAAATACCTGACACCCAAAATGAAGGAAGGAAAGGTTTATTTATTTAGCTTATAGTTTTTGGAAGTTTCAGTCCACACCAGCTGGCTCCAAGGCAGGGTGGCATGGCTAAAGGTCAGCCATTCCCGGAGGCTGCAAGCCACAAGAGCCAAAGGACAAAAAGAAAAAGCATGCTGCCTTCCCTCTCTTATATTGCATGCCAGCTCCCTACCCCTGGGCAGGTGCAGTGCTCACACTACCAATCCCAGGGTTAGACAATGAATGGATCACAAATGCTAGACTCAGTAGCCTTTGAAAGGCTCACCCCTGCCCCCCGACCCCCATGGCTGCATGAGGGTAGGTTTGTTGTTTAAGGTCTACTCACCCCCACTGGAAGGAGCCAGAAAACATACCTTTCACCAATACTTTGAAAAACAAACCTGAAAGAAGAGCCCTGTGATTGCTCTTCTCTGCAGACTAGAGCTTGCAACAGGAACCACAGATACTCAACTGGGAAACCTAAATATAATGGAAGTAATTAGATCCTAGGGTGGTTGGAGCCAGTTGGCAGCACTTAATAACCAAAGTTAGGGGTGTGTGGGCAGCACACTCAAAGCAGCCACCAGACGAATCTGGCCCATTCACACTGCTGGCACTGGCTGGTGGATACTGGTGTCCTCAGAGGTGAAAGGGATTGGAAGCCTGCTACATTCTTACTCAAGCTGTATAAGCAGCAAAATTCCTGGTCAGCAGCAAAATTCCATTCAAAGTCTAACTTGAATCATAAAATCAGAGTTGCAGCCTCTCAATAATTCCAACAGTTACACCAGTTACGCACCTAGAACTCTAGGCGGTCAGGTACCTTAGAGAAAGGTCCTTGTACAATGCTAAAAGTCTATAGCAGTAATTTTTCTCCCAACTTTCTTTGAAGAGATCTATGGCCTTTTACCAGAGTAACTGTACACTGAGAAAAAGGAAATAATCAGAACTTTCAGCATCTACTGGACAGGGCTTCTGATCTGACACTGATTCTAGGAAACCCAAAATATCCCTGTGGCTTCCTAGTCAACAGTATGGGGTTGTGGAGGTCATGTGATAAATTACTTCAGGTCCATCCCACAGTGGACCCAAGGGTCCCTTGTTTAGATGAATTGTCAACTTGCTTGGTTTAGGAGCCACTCAGGATTAGAAAAGTGTATCTGGGTTGTGTCTAGATGGGTCATGGAGACTCTGAGACTACATGTGACACCTGGCCTGGTCATCTCTGGCATTGTTCCCCTTCTCTACTTCTTGGCCACCTAAAATGAGCAGCATTGTTGCTCTGCTGTGCCCTTCTACCATTATGGTTCTGCCTTGGATCCAGTGAACCATGGAATGAATCCCCCAAAGCCACAAGCCAAATTAAACCTCTCCTCTTTTAAACTGTGGGTATTGGGTATTGTGACTCACTGACTGGAAAGCTAATAGAGCCCATGATCCCATCCTGTATTTATGATCTTAATTTGAGACTACAGAATTGGAATACACATACTCAGCCAGTGGTAGAATTCCCACGCTGGTTTTATCAGTGGAGGGAGGGCTATATGGTTGGAAAGGCCAAATGGAAGTCGTTAGAACTGCCTCTACCTAGGAAATAGTAATTGAAAAGCAATACTACAATCTTGAGGGAGTTGCAGAGAGTAGTACCATCATCAAGGACTTGAAAGATGCAGGGTTAGAATTCCCACCATATCCCCATGTAGTTCTTATTGGCCTGTGCAGAAGACACTCAGATCTCCTAGAATGACAGTGGATTACCACAAACTGAACCAATTAGTGACTCCAGTTGCAGCTGCTGTATCATGTGTGGTATTATTCTTTGGGAAAATTAACACATATCCCCAGAACCTGGTATGCAGTTACTGACTTGGCAAATGCAGTTCCCTCATTCTCTGTCCTTAAGGCCCACCATAAACAGTTTGCTTTCAACGGGCAAGGCCAGCAATACCCCTGCACTGTCTCATCTCAGGGGAGTATACACTCCAGACTCATGGCATCCTTTAGATCACAGGAACCTTGGTCACCTTTCCTCTCCACAGACACCAGCCTGGTCCATTACACTGATGACATTATGCTATTGGATATAGTGAGAAAGCAGCAGCAACTTTTTAGATTAACCTGCATGTCAGAAGATGGTAAATAAATTCAACTAAAACTCAGGGGCCTTCTACTTCAGTGAAATTTTTAGGGATCTAGGGCTGTGAAACATGCTGAGCTATCCTTTACAGGGCGAAGGTTAAGTCATTGCATCTGGCCCCTCCTACGATGAAGAAAGATACACAGTGCCTGGTAGCCGTGTTTGGGTTTTGGAGGTAACATGTTCCAAGTTTGTTTATGCTACTTGGGTGTGGCTCATTTACTGTATGACCCAAGAAGCTGTTGGTTTTGAGTGGAACCCAGAATAAAAGAATCCTCTGCAGCAGGTCCAGGCTGCTGTGCAGGCTCCTTCACCACCTCAGCCATGGGACCCAGCAGGCCTGATGGGTAGGTACACTGTTCGGAACCCGTGGTGGGGCTCTATAGGTGAATCACAGTGCAGGCCTTTAGGACTTTGGAGCAAGACTCTGCCATTATCTGTAGATAATACTTTACTTGTGAGAAGCAGTTCTTGGTCTGCAATTGGGCCTGTCTAGTTGAACACTTGATCATGGGCCACCAAGCAACCACACAGCCAAAGTTGCCCTTGGTGAACTAAAGCATTATATGACCCACCAAGCCATAAAACTAAACTTGTGCAGCAATACTCCATCATCAAATAGAAGTGTTGTGTTTGGGATCAGGCCCCAAAAGCACAAGGAAGGCCCAGAGGAAGAGAAGTCTCGGGCCTGCTTTGCAGAGTTCTACATGATGTGGAGGCACTGCCTCAAATGAGCAGCATCGGCAGCACTTCTGTCCCTGTCTGGGAGATCCCTGGACAGTCGTGAAGGGAAATCATCCCAATGTGTAGACTTTTGGGGCCGTGCACAGGGTCGTGCATTTTGCTTGGGAGGAGATGCTATTGGTTATAATTGCTTAGCCAGATGTACAGTCATATTTGATTTATGGGCATGCTAAGCAAACATCTGTGTTTTCATTCCCCTCTTACTCCCTCATCATATAAGATGTAATGACTTTATATTAACATTTTAAGTATTTACTTTGCATCACAGCATTTTCAGTATGGGACACCAGAATAAACTTCACTGAATGACTTTCCCCTGCTAGGGAAGGACTGCTGCATCTCAGTTATAAGATGGATAATGGTGTCAGGTTATGAGGAGTTATGATCATATTGTGGTCTTTATTTGGAAATAAAGAAGATTTTTTTCATGTCTTTACAAGGTGTGATCAAAAATAGGGTGACTGTAACTCTCTGGTGCTATCCAACACAAAGGCAGGCTCATAAAAACATCACTGTGCATCCTCATCTATGTTATCTATGTTACGCCAAATCTGCCACCACGCAATTTCCAGCTCTTCCTCAAAGTCAAAATGATCATGAAAGGTAAATGTTTTGAATTGATTCAGGACACTGAGGCAGCTGCAACAGCACAACTAAGGACACCCGTAAAAAGGGACATCTAGAACTGCTACTGAAAGTGGCAAGAAAAATGGGATAGATGTATTCGAAGTAAGGGGGAGTATTTTGAGGGAGACTAATAGTAATGTCATTTTATTTTATTTTATTTTATTTTATTTTATCTTTTTGTGACAGGACTTCACTATGTAGTTCAGGCTGGCCTTGAACTCACTTTGTAGCCCACACTGGCCTTGAATTCACGGTGATCCTCCTGCCTCAGCCTCCCAACTGAGCAATATGTCTTTTACTGTAGCACATTTTTAAAAATTTAGGCCAGGCTTGGTGGCACATTCTTGTAATCTCAGCATTCGGAAGGCTGAGGCAGGAAGATCACTGCAAGTTCAAGGCCAGCCTGGGCTACAAAATGAGTTCAAGGCCAACCTGAACTGCATAGTGAAACTCTGTTACAAAAAGACAAAAGCAAAACAAAAAAATTAAACATTCACCACATTTTTAGATCGCATCTTGTATATCTTAGGGGATGAATATGAATACCGTGTTGGGAAGAGGTGAGTTTGAGATGATTATTTTATGTGTCAACTTCACTGGGCTAAAGGATGCCTAGATGACATGTAAAGTGTGATTTCTGGGTGTGTCTGTGACATTGTTTCTGGAACAGATTAGCACTTGAGTCAGCAGACTCAAGAAGATCCACTGTTGTCAAGGTCCAACGTGTTGAGGGTTCAGATAGAACAACAAAGTAGAGGAATGTCAAATGTTTTTCTCTTTTTGAGCTGGGACATCTATTTTCTCCTGCCTTTTCACGGGTTTGGACTCAGAATTAATTACACCACTGACTTTCAGTGTTCCTCAACAGCTTCCAACAGTGTTACCCACTTCCTGGGGAACTTCTTGGCCTCCAAGATTAAGTGAACCAATTCTTATAATAAAGCTTATTTTCTATTTATTTCTTATTTTTTCTATTTCTCTGAAGAACTCTAAGGAACCCATATGTGTGTGCATATATGTATCATTTATCTTTTAAAGAATATTTTGAATTCATGACTCTCTTGTTCTCCTGCATCTCCACCACTAGATAACAGAAAGAAGAAACTGCTAAAATTCTAGTCTACTGAGCTGTAATCTGTGTCAGTAACATAGGGCCTTCTACTGAAGGTGGGAACTGAGCACTGTGGCCCTGGGCTCAGCTGGGAACTGATCAGTCTCAGCCTTACCCCAGACCTGCCAAATTACAATCTGCGTTTTGTAAGATCTTACAGTGATCTTGGTGCACATGAGTTTTTGAGAGGCACTGGGATTGACCCTGGGGACAGTGATCTATCCCTGATTTAAAAAAAAAAAACGCTTGGCCTTTTAGCAGCCTTCTCTTCAACTACCTCTTCCTATTGTCTTGGTGCAAAGCCAAGCAGAAAACCAAAGCACACCCAGGATTTGAAGGCAGATTTATTTACATCAATGGGCACTGATTGGGATCATTCTCAAAATATTAAGCCCTGATCTCTGGTGGTCTAGAGCTTATATGGGATAAGCAGGCAGGAAGTACAGAGGCAGAATGGCTTGTCAGTTGGGGATTGGTTTATACAATGTGCATTATAATGACCAGCTATGCATCACAGTGATCAGCCATTTCTAAAAAACAGAAGCAACTGAAACTGGAACAGGAACTATTACCTGAGCAACTAAGAAACTGAAGTATACTGGCTTGGGATAGGGGAGCATTTTCTGTTACACTGGGACACTCTGGACAATGGGCCTTCAGGGCTGAAATTTGTCACTGTCCTGTTCCTGGCTTACTCAGCCTCTCCCTGTTACCAGAATTCTGGGGTGCTGTAGAGTCCTTCAGAGATTCTCTCTAGGTTGTTATTGTCCTGAACAAAATATTGCATAGGAAACAATGTAGTGAGACTTCACATTTATTAAAGGTATTAAAGGTAAGAAAAGAAGGGAAGCTGGGTGTGGTGGTGTATGCCTGTAATTCCAGCACTTGGGAGGCTGAGGCAGGAGAATTGTTGTAAGTTCAAGACCAGCCTGGGCTACAAAGTGCGCTCAAGGCCAGCCTGAACGGCATAGCAAGACCCTGTCTCGAAAAGACAAAAAAAAAAGAAAAAAAGGAAAAGAAAAGGAAAGAAGAAAGAAAAGAAAAGAAAAGAAAAGAAAGGAGAAAAGAAATATATTCTGTAGAGTGTGGGTCAATTAAAGTAGAAAAATAAATATGCTCTTCAGAGTGCAGAGTGGGCCGCTGAAGAAAAAAAGGAGTCATGGCCACAAGGTCAATGGCTGTCTTTGATAACTCTCATTCTGAGACCAGATCTAGGCTGTCCTATCAGAAACTTGCTTGATCCCATGTCAGAAGATTTGAAGATAACATTCTCTGATTGGTCCTAGATGCAGGATTTGGGTGCATGTGTTCTGGATCTCCATGATTGACAGGTCACGCCCACTTGCCCAACTGCTTTGCCATGCCCTAATCTCCTGCCCCAACCCCACAGACCTCTTAGAGGCCTGGCAAGATGTGATTCAGTTTCTCATCACTTCATAGCTTACATATACCTAGTCATTACCGGAAACAGAGCTCTCCTCTGGCAGGACCCGAAGCCTGCTCAGGCCACATCAGCACCCCAGGAAGATTAGTAAACTATTCCTGAGAGCCTCATCCACCTGATTGCTAGTGGCTCTGCCAGACAATACTTTAGTATCCCAAGTATGGTGTGGGGCACCCTTGGCACCCAAATTGTTCAGAGGGCAGGATTGATGGACCCCCCAAGTGGTCCTTGATCCTCTCCAATATCGTCCACCAAAGCCCAGAGAGCAGAAACCAGAAGACAACAGAGAAAGCTTCTTCTTCACTTTCCTGCTACCCATTACTAACTGTCCCATCCTGGAAGCCACAGGAAGGGAAGGGCCTCTGTCAGGTGCACAGGAAGTGCAGGAGACAAATATGTCAATCAGGGCACTGAACTTAGCATGGAGCTTCACACCAACCCATGCTTTCTGCCCAATGCTCAACAGGCCCACCACTTCTCCTGCCTCCTATTTTTTCATATGTGTAGCATTAAGTGCAATAAGAGTGAGGAGCACTGCACTGCAGGCCTGTGGTAGAGATCAGCTGAGCCAGTGAAGGTCAGAGCACTCCGTGTGCCTCTTCTGTCTTAGTGCTTCTGGGTTAGAAAACAATTTTGCTTTCACTGTCTCATTTGACCTTCACAATAATCTTTGGACTTGGGTGGAACAAGTACAGCTGACTCTTATTATTCTTAGTAGTTATATTCTATAAAGTCACTAAATTAGCAAATGCTCAACCCTGGGCCCTAGGGAAAGTACAGGGTTAGGGTCTTGCGATGCTCTCTGCTTACACCAATCAATATGTAATTTGTTTTACTGCTTAAAGACACCTAATTGAAGGTATAGCTTTGATTCGCTGACACTGAATCACTTTTTTACACTGTGAAGCAGGAACAAGGAGGCAGAGTGTCCTGTGTCACCTTAGTGGTGCTGATGTGGGGTAAAAAATAAATTGCAGCAAGTGAAAGAGTTCATAAATCCAGAATCCATGAGTAATGAGGATCCATCCCTGTTTCACAGGCAAGAGAACTAAAAGCAAGGTGTCTGAGGCCACTGGCAGAAGTGAGTGGGGGGCGCAGGCTGGCACAAGCCTTTTGGTCCAGCACCAGTTTTCTCCAGCAACTGCTGCCAGCGCCCACTCACAGGCCAACTATTCAACCCAACAGCCAGATAGGGAAATTCAAGGTTGTGTTCTAGGCGTCCAGGAAAGGAGCTTCGGTGTCATCTGATTTCAGTGTGTGGCAGATCAAGATAAGCCAGAGGAAGCCCCCAAGGCCATCTTTAATTTCCTCCTATATTTGCACAGAGAAATACAGGGTGAAGGTCTATGCATTCTGTGCACAGAAGAGCAGAGCCGGGTTTCCTCCTTGTGCTGATGATCTTTGACCCTTTCCCCCAGTTCCTAGGGGAATAAGAGGGACAGAATTCCAAAATGCTGCATGAGAGCAGCAGGCATAGGCAAATGAGGAGAAGAAGTTTAACACCAGAAAATGATAATAAATAAGGATCATCCCCAAGTGAGGAATCTCCCAGATCTCAGGCTCTGGGAAGTTTTACTCCAGCATTTTCTTTCTGCCGCTTTAGAGCATTTTCCCCTGGTCATGCTTCAGATCATCTACCCACGTGCTTTAACTGCCATGACACTCTGACTGCTTCCAAGTTCTTCCGATTCCAGACTTACCTAGCAGGGCCTGCTTGGCCTTTCCATGCAGGTGTCCAGTGGTCCCTTCAACAGGGCCATGCTTAACTCCTTGATTTTCCCCAAATCTGTTCTTTCTGCAGTTTTCACCAACCCAGAAAATGTTGTGTCTTCTGCCTCTTCATAAATGGAATCACATCTGCCAGCCCACTTTGCCACATCCTGGTTGCATCCTTGGTCTAAACTGTCACCCCCAGGAAGTAGCCTCCCAGCTATTGTCCCTTCCTCCAGCTTTCCCCCACTAATCTGTTCTCAGGATATCAGCCAGCGTGATTCTTTTCAACCCAACTTAGACCACAGCACCAAGTCAAATCTCTTGAATGGATGGCTTCTCATCTTACCCATTGAAAAAGCCAAAAACTGATGAGACCCTACATTGTTTCCTCTCTTGTTTACAATTTAAGCTTTGTTGTTACCTCCTCTGCCTCACTCACCCTGCTCCAGGCTCCTGGGCTTCCTTGGCTTTTCCCTGAAGATGCCAGGCTTCTTTCTACCTCAGGGCCTTTGCACCTGCTGTTCCCCCACCTGTAAGTCCAAATCTCCCTACCATTGTGATAGATTCTGCCAGCCTGGGGCTTAGCTATCTCTAACATGACATCTGCCCAACTGGGCACTGGTCTTGAGAAACAATTTATCTCTCCAAAAGTAACTTCTGTGTTGTTCTTCTAATTCCAAAGCAAAAAGCAAAAAGCAAAAAACAAA
>RJWT010021313.1:0-17628 GCA_004365215.1 Cuniculus paca | reverse complement strand
AGAGTCTTGCTCTACTTAAGTCATTTGGTGGGAAAATACAGTGGGGTCTGCTATCTTGAATTCCTGTAGCTTTAACAACTACATTGTGTTAGTTGGCTTTCTGTTTCTGTAAAAAAATACCTGAGATAAACAAACTCATAAGGAGAAAAAGTTCATCATAGCTCATAGTTTCAGCAGTTTCTGTCTGTGGTTGGATAGCTCCACTGTTTTCGAGAAAGCAAGACAGAACCTCATGGCAAGGAGTGCATGGCAGAGCCAATCATGGAAGCAAGCAGAGACAGGAAGGGACCAGCGTCTCAGTATCCTCTTCAGTGCATGCCTCCGATGACCTAACTTCCTTCCCCCAGGCCTAACCCCGAAAGATTTAGCGCTATTGCTGGGGACCAACCCTTCAACACATGAGTTTTTTTGGACAGCCAAACTGTAATATCCACATAAGTAGCATCGCTGTTAAAGCAGCTCCCCATTTTCCAGGCCCTTTCCAAATGTATTTCTTCAAGTTTCATGATAATTCTTAAGGTAGGTGTAGAAAACCAAATCTCAGAAAAGTTAAAACAATCCTATGTTTTTAACCAGAGACACAGGCAATTAGTAGATGAAGATGTATAAAGCTGGTTCATTTTCTCAGGGGGCCCAAAATCCAAACCCTGTGGTTCAGGCAGTTTCTTCATTTATCAGGACACACATAGCATGTTATGGTTTGTGTCTTGATGTCCCCACAAAGCCTCATGTGGTCATGGGTGGGGCTTTTCAGAGGTGGCTGGATCTAGCGGGTGTGATGCTGGGATTGAGGGTGAGTGATTACTAAATTAGTCTGCCGATAGGTTTGGCATAGTTCTGGGTGTGGATAATGGGAAGCTCCTCCTTGGATGTGAGTGCGACCTGCCCTAAGGACATGTAACTGTGTAACCGGATAAGAGTATGAAAGACAGAAAGAGGGCTGCTGTAATCACTTGCTGCTTCTTTGCTACTTCACTGCCTTCTGCCCATGAACTGTTTCTCCTTGAGATGCCACCCTGCCTTGGAGTGAGCCGACTATGAACTGAAACCTCTGCAACAGACTGAAAGCCAAAATAAACCTTTCCTCCTTTAACTTTGGGTGTCAAGCACTTTGGCTCAGCAATGAGAAAAGTAACTAAGACACAGCACGGTGTTAAGCCATGGGGCTGACTGTGAGATGCAAGAGGGTTATGCCCATACCTTGAAGCCCAGTACCTCCAAGATTAAGCTGGACAACAGTCAGCAGCCTTCAGGATATACTTTAAGTTCTGCTTCCCTACCCACTGGGTGTTCCTTGCACCCATAGCTCATCCCTCAAAGAAGACCTTGTGGGACTGTCTCTACCCAGTACTGTGAAGTACAAAAGTTTCTGTGAAGCCACATAAACACTACTGGCTCTCCATTCATCTGGCCTTTGTTGTGTTACCTTCGGGTCTATGGACTCAATCCTTAGTCTATGACATGAGCCACACCAACTTTTTGCAGAAAGAAACCTCAGGCTTAAGGTCATTCACATGACCCTTGCTGATTTTAACTGAGCAACAACCCTCTTCCCATCTAGTTTTACCCTGATTTTGCTTTAAAGAACTACTCTTCTCCAGTGTACACTGGCCAAGAAGTAGATACATGACCCAAGACAGCAGTCAGTCTCATACTGGAGCCTGAATTTTTAGAAAGACTTCCAGAGCTGCCTATTTCCTGGCTTTTTTTGGGCACGGGATGCATTTTTCCATGAAGTTCCAAAGAAATCATATCCTGCCTAAATGAGTCAAAAATCAGTTCTTTGCCTTAACACTCGTATAAAATGAGTTGCTTTGCTCAGTCAGTGGTTGTGGGCATGGTCAGCACTTCCCCAGGTAGAAAATCCTATCAAGGAAAGAGTCATATTTAGTAATTTGCCTTGGAACAGAGAATTAAAAAGGATGTCAGGAAAAACATTGATCCAGTAGAGAACACAGAACACCAAGTAGGACTAGATTATGATGAGCAAGTCTTCATTTTTCTCCCTCCAGGTAATGGCATCATCAGATGAAACCTGGTACAGCCCAAAATTTCTTCTTTCTGTTGCTACCATTGAGCATTGTATGCACTGTCATCTTTCCGGACCAATAACCACACTCTTCCACTTGATCAGATTTTTATTTCCAGAGAAGTCTCACTACTGCCTTGTTATCAAAAGATTACATAAGGCATTTATCTAACACAGCATATAACCCAGAATTATTTTTTCTTAAAGTTTATCAACAAATTCTTCCTTCATTTGCAAAATCCAGCTCTGCTGTGCAGAGCAGCCCAAATCACAAGAATAGAAATGTCATTAAGTCTTCTGGATATTGACAAAATTCAATGTTCAACAATTTTGCCCTTCTAAAAGGGGTATAATAGTTTATTTTTCAGAAATGGAGCTTCCCAAAGCTTAAATATTTGTGACTAGGGTAATATCCCTTACAAACACATTTCATATAATCTGTGCTGAGTCGGCTAAAAGCCAACAAGCTGAATGCAAGCAAGTAAATCATGTTTGCAGATCTGCCACTATCAATGATGACGTTTGCAGTCTAACTGGCCACCCTGAAGGCTGTTCCCACCGTATGCATTCTCTGCACACATGAAGGCCTTCCTATGAGTAACATTTAAATAAGCACATAAGCCAAGGATGGAGCTCAGGGACATAAGTGCCTGCCTAGCAAGCGCAAAGTCCTGAGTTTGATTCCTGGTACCGAAAATAAATAAATAAATAAATAAGCACACTCAATACTTTCTCTCACATGGTACAGAATGCTCTTCTTTAATTACGTGTGGCAAAATCAAGATGTCAAGATAACCCCACTTTTCCAGGAAAAAGGAGGTAGAAATAGCTTTACCACATTGTTATTTTAGGGGATCAAACTTTTCTATTAAAAGATAGCAAGGTTCTTTCTTTTTTTTTCTGCCTTCCATCCTTTCCTTCTCTCTCTCTTTCTCTCTCTCCTTTTCTCTTTCTTTTCTCTTTCTTTCTTTTCTTCCTTCTCCTTCCTTCTTTCCTCCCTCCCTCCTTCCCTCTGCCCCTTCCTCCCTTCCTCCCTTCTTCCCTTCCTTCCTTCTTTTTCTTTCTTTCCTTTGTGGTGCTGGGGATTAAACTCAGGGCCTTGTACATCCTCTATACAAAATTTAGAGACATAAGGAATAGCTGAATTTCAGCTACTTTGAAGCCAGACCTCATGTGTCCATGGCCTGCCATCAGGAAAGCCTACGCCTTCCATGCACACATCCTCGACTGAGACAGAACAGTGATCCCAGTCACTCTGCATTAAGAATATCACTGCTTGCACTCGGATTGGTTCAATGGTGGAGTGCTTGCCCAGCATGCATGAGCCCTGGCCTCCATCCCCAGCACTGGAAAAAAAAAAAGATTTCTCTTGACTGACAACCCACATCTAGAACACCGAGCATGCCTATGCACAAGCAGAAGTCAGGAAGTTTATGAAAGTGTTGCATGTGACAGAGAATGTTGAAAAACAATCCCATCAGCACTTCCCGCCCTCAGGTACTGATCTTTTTGGTTAACTCCATCCAAGGAACTAGAGAGAAATACCTGCTGATTTCCAAGAACCCACTTAAGCTGCCACTGCAGAATTGGTCCTCCAAAGCTCAGGGGAAGAAATACGTGACCTCCTAGTCACACATGCTTCTCCCTTCGACCTCTCTCTCAAGGGGCCGTTTCTGCGCACAGCACTGGGCTTTCTTCTGTCTCATCTATGGTTTTCAGGTTTATTTTATTCTTGCCTGACAGGTTTCAGTTGGAAAACAATAAGGGCTTTGGAGAACAGCAGCAAGGAAATGGGAAAACGTTAGCAAATTCTTCTGTGGAAGAAAAGGCTCCAGACTGCTGCCAGAAATGGGACCACCAACAGCACTATCTTCCCTGACAAGACAGCTACTCCATTGTCTTCTGCAAGCTTTTCATTACACTTGTTTTTCCAGCAACATCTGTACATCAGGCTACTCACGCTTAATCTCGACAAGAGGAAGTCCAGGCTGCAGTCAGCACTCCTCCAGCAGTAGTGATAAGTTTCATTACCTATGGGAAGACACACATGGGGTGAGATGTCAAGTAGGTAAAATTCTGTTGCTGCCACTGAATCCTTCATTCTACTTCTTGGAACTTACCCTGTAGAAACACAGAGATCTAGGCAAGCGTAGTCATCCTGCCTGGGTTGTGGAAAGGAACAATGAAGTAAATGACAACACATCTCACAAGAGAACTTTACCACAAAACAAAAGTCTCAAGGAGGTGTGGTGGGACACATTCAGAATCCCAACACTGTGGGAAGCTGAAACAGGAGGATCACAAATTCCAGTCCAGCCTGGGCACTTGGCAACTTAGTGAGATGGTCTCAAAAAAATAAAAATAAAAAAGGACCCAAGGATATAGCTCAGTGTGAAAGCCTTGAGTTCTATCTTCAGTACCAAAATCCAAAATAAAATAAAATAAAATAAAATAAAATAAAATAAAATAAAATAAAATACAACTGAAGTTTTATAAGAGGCAGTATAGTTCTTCTTTTTTTCTTTTTGGGTGAGGGCAGTGTGGTAGGGGAGGTGACAGGTACTTATACTATTACTTAAGAGGGAGATCTGGTATTATGTACCTGTATTGTAAAAGCATACTCCTTTTGACCCAGCAATTTTACGTTTAGAGTTTATCCTATGAAGATAGTTGTTAAAAAGGTCATGTTCATCAATGGTCACTGTAATAGTATCTATGTAACAGGAAGCTGGAAAACAAGCAGTCTGTTCATTAAAAGGTGAACAAATTATGGAGAGATTCTGTACAATGGAATTCCATGCAGCTGGCGAATGACTTGAATTTGTACATGCTGTCTCAGAAAGAGCCTCGGTTAAAAAAAACTAAAAACCTACATTTCTCTTCCCATCTTGCTTCCTGTGCTTGGCTCCTGAGAAAAGCTGGTGTCACCCAGTCTCCCTCCAGCCACCATCATGGGTAGCTACAGTCAAGAAAAGATATTCTCTGAAATTTACAAGATCTGGGGAACCAAGATGGGCTGTGTCCAAAGGTGGAGGGGAAGGCGGACAGTAGGAGAGAGGTCACCATGAATGTACTCATTGGTAGAAATCTCTCTGCTGACAGCTCCAAAGGTGAAAGCAGGCGCAATCACTGGGGTCATGAGCCATCACTTATAGGGAACCAGCTTTGCAGAAGAAGCCTCCAAGAAAGTGCCTCAGAGATGATCTGAAATCTATCCCAGGCAAATTCGAAGTACAGAGTGGAAAGAATGAAACCTTTTATGACAAGGCCTGTGGAATCCAGTATATTCTTGCTAATTTCAAAAAAACAAAACAAAACAAAAAAAAAAAACAAAAACAAAAACAAAAACTACCAGGTCTTCATTAGTGAAAACATGAATTTAGACAGCATGATTGCTAACTCAGTCAGTGTTCACTAAAGAAACAGATATAGTGCAAGATGCACAAATAGATAAGGATTTACAAGATTGGGTTACAATGGTGGCTGCCCACAGAGTCAAGTGGAGAAGTGCAAAAGGGCGCGGGGTATCAGAAGGAGCTGGTGAAGGCCTAGAGCTTACTGTAGTGTCCTGTGTAAGGGCTGTATCAAAGGGCTGAAGGGTGTGCAGTGGGAGGCCGAAGGGTCTGTGCTGGATGCTGAAGAGTTCGTGCTGGAAGCTGGGAGACCACGTCCAAGGTGAAGGCGAAGACTGGCACTCCTCTGTAGAAAGAGAAGCGAGCCTTCCTTCTCCATTTCCCCTTTATACCATTCAGGCTAGGAGCCCACACAGGGTCTTCTGTCTCCAGGGGATGCCCTGTGCCACACCCTAAACTATGCTGGTCCGATTTAGTTGCTTGTTTCTTACCAAAATTGACACAATCAGTTAACTATCACTGTTGCTCTTCTGGGCTACGATGAGAATGGGATTCTTCTGAAGGACAGTTTAAGAATGGAAAAATGTTGACAAATTTGGCAGTTACTTTGGATTCATCATCATAACTGGCTACTGGCTGTTACCCACGCCACACCAATACTTAAAATGAATGGGACTGATGTCATCTTGTAATTTATTTAGAAAACAATGGTGGCATTTTTAAGGGAAATACGTCATGTAGGTTTTATAAAAATAAAGAATGCTTAAATTAAAAAATGCAGAAAATAAATTGAACTTTGTCAAACTTTAAAAGTTTGGCTTCAAAGGACAATATTAAGAAAATGAAGTGCTGGGCATGGTGGTACACACACCTGTAATCCCAGCATTTGGGAAGCTGAGGCAGGAAGATTGCTGTGAGTTAGAGGCAAGTCTGGACTACAAAGTGACTGGAAGGCCAGCCTGAACTACAAAGCAAGACCTTATCTCAAAAAAAAAAAAAAAAAAGAAGACAAGGCACACAAAAGAATAAAATATTTGCAAATAACACCATTGTAATTCAGTATGCAGAATGTTAAAAAATTCTTACCACACTATAATAAAATGATAAATATTCCAATTAAAATATGGGCAAAGGATTTAAATAGACATTTCTACAAAGAAGATATATATATTGGAAACAGGTCATGAAATGATGCACAACATTCTTAGTCATTAGGAAAATCAAAGTCAAAATTACATTGAGATATTACTTCAGACCTTTCAGAAAGGCTAAGATAAAGAAATTAGAAAATAGCATGCATTGGCAAGGATATGGAGAAACGGAAACACTCAAACATTGCTGGAGGGAATGAAAAATGGTGCAGGTACCTTGTAAAATTTTCTTGAAAACTTAAAATAGAGTCACCATATGACTACTCTTTGTCCTACTTAACCAAAAGAATGGTAAACTATATTAACAAGAGTGTGTACACAAATGTTCATAACAGCATTATTCAAGATAGGTAAAAAGTGAAAATAACCCACACTAAATGGTAAACAGGTAAATGAAATGTGGTACATCAATACAATGGGTTATTATTTGACAATAACTAGGAATGAAGTACTACCATTTCCTTCCCCACCAAAATAAGACCTAGAATAATCAGTTTGAAAACTAGAGCTCAAAACTGCCAGCCCCCATCACCTATCCTTGTCTTCTTGCCCACCGTGGCTATGTTCTTGCTCTGTGGCTACTCTGTAAAGCAGGTAAGACAAGGACACGCTGACTGGCGCTGGCACTTTTGAACTCGAGTTTTCAAGGCTGGTTATTTTCCAGCTAGATCTTACTTTGGAGGAAAGAGGGTAATACCTGCTACAGCATGGTGAACCTTGAAAACTGAATTTAGTGAAAGAAGCTTGAGGACCACCATACTGTAATGACTCTTTATACGAAGTGTTCAGAATAGGCAAATCCACAGAGACAGAAAAGTAGATGAGTGGCTTCCAGGGAAATGTGGGAGAGAGGAATGGAAAATAATTGTAAGGAATTTCTTTCGGAAATGACAAAAAAGTCCTGAAATTAGATAGTGATGAGTTTTACAGTCTTGTGAATACTCTAGGAGCTATTGAATCTTTAAAATACAAATTTTCTGAATTGTGAATTACATCTCAAAAAGAGAAAAAAGTAAAACATGGTCCATTTATGTAAATAAAGTATTTATGCACAGGGATAAATACATAGCTTTTCTCTGGGAGGATTCTGTGTTACCCTCACTCTTCATTTATATTTCTATATAGATTGACATTTTTCAAACTGTCATATAGATGGTGCTGTTTAAATTTTAAAAAAGTTTTAAATTTCATTTTAAAATCATTAAGTGATTCAGTAATACTGGAAATTTCTACAAAAATATGCCATTTTTAGAAAAATTATGTAAGTAGATGCTTCTAATATTCTACTAGAGGCTGCTGCAGTTCAATAGTATTGAAACGTCAAAAGCATTAAAGGGATCCTCACTTTCATTAAAGCCTATAAACAGGGAGTCGTTTACTAATAATTGTGGCCAAGCCATCATTTACTATGCACCCTGCAGCGTGCCAAGCACTGGACATGAATTATCACATTCGAACAACTGGCTTATAATGATCCTCTCCCCAAAGTCGAATGAGAATGTCCCAAGAGAAGTGGTTTCTATCAGAGTCATGGGAGCGCTAGAGGGTATCTCTGCCTGGTGCATCCTCCTCACCCTTGTTAAAGACTTGGCTCAAATCTACCTAAGCAACAGCTCCTATTGGTCCTAAGCACCCCTGAATGTTATTCAGAACACAATCACAGCAATGGCCACTTGGCACTGTTCTCAGAGGCACTTTCGAGATTCTAAGTATGTTGAACTTGGTTTATGTGGTCATTAGTTACATTGCCAGGAGGGCAGTCGTCAATGGTTGGGTTAGTACCTACTCAACACCTGTCTCTCTTCTAAACGTTGCACAACACTATTGTACTCATTCTGTCTTCTAATTGCCACAGTGACTGGCACAGGGGGTAAATACTCCCGTTCTTCATTTAGGGGAAAAGCTGTCTGGAGAAGTGATTTTCCCTTTACTGCCTGGCCTTTGACTCATGTTTGTAACAGTGTGCTCTGCGTCTCCCAGGCTGACAGCAGTCAGAGTCGGATGGGGAGTTAGACACACCTACTTCACCATAAGGCCAGAATACCCATAGAGTCATCCCCTGGTATCCAAAGGGGACTGCTTCTGGGACCCCTCAGGACACCAAAATCCTAGGGTGTCCAAGTCCCTTATATGATGAAATGGTGTAGTATTTCCATAGAACCTACACACATTTTCCTAGATACACTAATCTCTGGGTTATAACACCTAATACGATATAAATTCTCTGAGACTGGAGTGATACTACAATGACAAGGGGAAAAGTCTATGTGTTTGGGACACAGTTTTGTTTTCAAAGATTTTTAATCCATGGTTGGCTGAATCCCTGGATGTAAAACCTACAGATATGAAAGTCTATTTTAAGAATAAAAAATATTGAGATTCACATTATTTTATATATATATATATTTTTTTTTCTTTAAAGCAGCTTTAGGTTCATAGTAAAGTTGAGCAGAAACTACAAAACCTTCTAACCCCCAAAACACAAGCTTCCCACAATCAACTCAATCAGTGTGGGACCATTTGTTATAACGGCTAAACATACATAGATTCATCATTATTACCCACAGGTTATATCAGAGTTCATTTTTGCTGCTGTATATGGTAGTAGACTGTTTTTCATTATTAAAAATACCTGGCACAGGCTAACATTATAAAGGAATGGAGCTCCTTTAGCTCAGTTCTGTAGAGTCAAAGACCAAGACTGGGCCACATCATTTGTTGGGCTCCTGGTGAGGGCACAAAAGTGGACGATGTTGTATCATAAAGGGAGCATGTGTGGGAGGAAAGATCATATCCTCCCCACCCAAAAAAAGACAGGAAAACATCATAGCTCAAAACAGGAAGCCAGAGAGAGCTACATGGAGCCAGGCTCAGACTTATTTATAGTAATCCTCTCCTATGAACTACTAAGAGATTGCACAAGAACTGGTTTAATTCCTTTCAAGGGCTTATACCCAACTAACCAAAGGACCCCCCCACTAGGTCTCATCTCTTAAAAACTCTACTTCCCAATGTCATTCCACTGAAGACCCAATCTCCAACACATGGTTGTTTAAGGGGAAAAACAGCACTGAAATCATTGCACAGATCCTGTGGGAGCCGGCAAATGCAGAAATGACATGCATGTTCCATCACACGGCATAGTCTTGCTGCCCTCCTAGTTTCTCATATTCACCTTGACACCTGACAGCTACTGACCTTTCATTGTCTCCCGTTTTGTCTTTTCCATAAGGTCATACGACTGGAATCATATAGTACATGGCCTTTTCACGTTAGTTTCTTTCCCTCATTAATATGCATTTAAGTTTCCTTTATGCCTTTCCATGGCTTGATAACTCATCTCTTTGTGGTGCTGAATAAAATTTCATTGATATACCACAGTTTATCCATTCATCTACTGAAAAACATCTTGGCTGCTTCCAAGCTTTGGCAATTATTAAGTTGTTACAAACCTCCATGTGTGTGTTTTTCTGTGGAGGTAAGTTTTCAACTTTTTTGGGTAAGTATCAAAGAATGCGAGTGGCAAGCATAGGGAAACTATGTTTACTTTTGTAGAAACCTAAAACAGCGCTGCTAAGCATTAGTTAATAGAGTTTGTGCTGCTCTACTGACTCAGTACCATGAGATGTTGTCTGCTGTCAGGGTTTTGGATTCTAACCATTCGTATTGTTTATATTAACCATTTTTAAAAGTTTAATAATTCAGATAAGAAACTATGGAATTTGAGAGTTGGACAAAAGTTTATGACTCTGGTCTATGTCCCTCTCCTTTCCACCTCTACTCCCTGAAACATATTTGGTTAGAGCTCTTAATTGGCACTCCAATTCTTATTTGAACCATTTATTTTCTCATTTGGAAATTAAACTGGTGATCAGACATTTGTGGAGAGAATGATTATGTTCTCTCCAGGGGCCGTACTACATTTTCTACGTTAACAATGAATTAATACATTCTCTAATGAAGGCAGAGAAACTGTCCTACAGAATCCAGGACTTTGCATGCCAGGCTTGGGATTTTAGCTGTATTCCAAGAATTTATATTAAAGTATCAAACACTTTTTTTGTGTGTGGTAGTAGGGATAGAATCTAGGACCTTCGCACTGATATCCCAACCCATTTTTATTTCTTTCATTGAAAACAGGATCTCACTAAATTACTAAGTAGCCCGGGCTGGGTTTGAGCTTGCACTCTTTCTGCCTTAGCCTCCTGGAATGCAGGAATTGTAGGTGTACACCACCAGGCCTGGCGGATACTTCTGTTTTTCAGACACAATCAGCCTAATTGGTTCTTACTTATGGAAAGATTGCATTTTTCAGGGAAAATTAATCTTCATTCTTAAAGGTGTTTCTGAACTGTGGGTCTCCCAATCTTTTCATGAGTTACTGGACATATTCACTATGCTTTGATATTGACAGTGGGAAGAGTTTAGGGAGCACAAGAATGAAAATAAGCTTGAAGAATGATATTTCTATCTCTTAAAAGTGGAAGCTTGGGGGTTTTATCTTTTGTAGCAAGGCCATCCTGGAACTGTCATTCCTCACCAATGCCATTAATTACACACAGCTTTTCAAGCGAGCGAATCGGACCCATTAAGAAGAGGGCAGGGCTTCGTGGTTTCTTTCCTGTATCTACCATTCCCTCAATTCTGCTTTCATAGGCTTTATGGAGGTGGAGAGTCCCTAGTGCAGCCAATTTAGGAGATGCAGATTGGACAAGACTTGTGTATATCCACAACCATGAGCACTGCGCTCTCTGGGGCCATTGTGCTAGGAAACGTGCTGTTGCCAATCCCAGGAATATTTCAGCTGACTTAGTCCTCCTAATCCCTGTTTGTCCTCTGAGCTCAGCTTGTGTCCTCTTGGAATTCTCTGTGTACTAAAACCCTCATGAAACAAGACAGAGGTATAAATAAAATTACTGGGATAGCCATCCAGGTCTTCGTCATCATTTTTGCATGTCTTCCCCCCGTCCCCAGTACAGGGGATTCAATCCATGGCCTCATGCTTGCGAGGCAAGTGTTCTACTACTGAGCTGTATCTCCGGCCCTTTAAAATTGTTTTCAGATTTTAAGACACAGCATTTCTAAATTTCCCAAGCTGTCGTCGAACTTGATCCTGCTGTTTGCTGGGGAGCTGGGATGGCAGCATAAGCTATCATCGCTAGACACCAGTTCAGGCCCTGGCACACAAAAGGCTCTCAAAGTTGGGGAGGCAGCATGGTGCATTTGTTTAAAAGCAAAAGTTCTGGAATCAGATGAATTTCCATGTTCAAATCCTCAACAAGTAACTTACCCTGTGGGTTAACCTGAGGTTCTAGTTCCTCCTTTATTAAATAGGAATAAAAGATCAGCCTGAGAGGTCGGTGAGAAACAGCAAATAGAAACTTTATGGAAAGGGCATAGTCCCTAACACAGAGGTGAGGGTAATGAACAGTGGCTATTATTTATGGGTACAAGTGGAGTGAAAAATGTGAGAGGCACACGTTACCCGGGCTGTCATTACCTGATTACACACAGGAGACAGGGAACGGGAAACTCTTACCTGCTACAGCAACAACACATGCATCAAGATTAGGTGTGCAGAGTTTGGTTGAGGTGCAATTTGCAGTGCTGTTGACACAGTGGTAGCACGTCAGGGTGCAACCTAGAATCAGGAAGAAAGTGTGTTAAAGCAGCACTAAGTGATGCTCTAGCAGTAGATATAGAGCTCTCCATCTGCAGTAGCATGTGGTGGGATCCATCATAGTTCCAGTAATGTATTTAGAGGCCTAGAGCAAATGCAAAGGGAATATGCACATTCCACAATTCATCCAACTGCGACTGAAGCTTTTCCCAACTTTCAATAGGCAGGTGACTGATGTGCAATGTAATGACTTATTAAACCAAACACATCCAGACAATAAACAGAGTGCTACAGTTATCTTCCAGGCAAGAATAAGCTCAGTGAAATGACATCCTCATGGATTGATAATTCCTTTTTGTGCAAAACAAATTTTTTTTCAAAGATAAAATATCTTTACTAATCAATATTCACAAGCAAACATTTGCAACAGATTTGGTGATAGGAACACTAAAATTTTTTTTTTGAGACAGGGTCTCGCTATACAATTCAGGCTGGCCTTGAGCTCACTTTGTAGCCAAGGCTGATCTTGAACTTGCTACGATCCCCCTGCCTCAGCCTCCCGACTGCCAGGATTACAGGCATGTGCCACCATGCCTGGCTAGGAACACTAATTTTTAACCCAAGTGAAGCAAAACGTGATTCACCCCTCAAAAAAAGATACCAATCCCTATTAGAAAATGTATATTACACATTTATAGTTAATTATTACATTGTGAATTTTGACAATCAAAATTTTGTGGAAGCCAGGTGTTGTGGTGCCCATCTATAATCCTAGCACATCTAAAACCCTAGCTAAGGAAGAAGGATCACAGATTAGAGGGCAGCCTGGGAGACTTAGTGAGACCTGTCTCAAGATAAAAAATAAAAAATAAAAAGGGTCGGGGCTGGAACAAAGGCTCAGTAATAGAGTGCTTGCCTAGCATAGCATATGTGAGGCCCTGGGTCCAACACCCAGTACTGCAAAAAAAAAAAAAAAAGGTAAAAGTTTGATGACCTCTGGGATAGGATATCCTCACTGAACTTTTTCCTGCTTTGGGACTGACCCAGGGCCAGCAGTATACACAGTGAAGGGCAGGGCAGCAGCTGTGCTCCAAGCACTCATGGGCTCAGTTTACATCAGACACAAATTGCCCTCAGTTCTCTTATTCAAGAAACAATTAGTGCTCTCACTCACGTTTTTTTTTTATTTTAAAGAGAATAGAACAAAACAAAACAAAACAAAACAAAACAGAATAGAGTCAAACATAATATAGCATTTCAAAACGGAACACTGCAAGCTATACAGGTTTTCAAAACATAACAACAGGAGATTAACAACGGTTACCCTAGTGTCTCTTGCTTTCTTCAAAATGGTTGTTCATACATTTACAGACAATAAACTCAAACAAAACAAAGTAATATAAAACCAGATAAAACAAAAGAGCATTACAGGCCTTTAAGTCGGCCAACAAGAAACCAGCAATGGCTACCGTAGTGTCCCATTTTTCAAAGGAGCTGTTCCTATCTTCTCACATATTGCAATCAGATAGTAGGAAAGGGACTTAAACCAATCAAATCAAAGAATAAAAGCACCATTGGATTTCAGAACCATTTCTCCATATTTATCGGGAATTTTGTATCTTATTGAGTCTTTCAGTTTCTTACACTAGGGAGACAATGTGGTGTTTACACATGTGAGTTTGGTTTATTTCACTTATGAGTATGGTCTCAAGTCACGTCCATTTACCTATAAAAGCCTCAATGTGATCATTTTTTATAGCTGAATAGTACTCCATTGTATAAAAGTACCACATCTTTTTTACCCATTCCTCAATTGATGGGCATTTGGGTTGTTCCCAAGATTTGGCTATTACAAATTGTGCTGCTATAAACATGGGTGCACATATATCACTGTGGTAAGATGATTTCACTTCTTCTGGGAATATGCCCAGCAGCGGAATAGCTGGGTCAAATGGGACTTCCAGTCCTAGCTTTTTGAGAAACGTCCAGACTGACCTCCACAGTGGTTGTACCAGTCTACACTCCCACCAACCTCACTCACATTCTTAAGACTCATTTTTGCTAGTTAAACTTCAGGTTTTGCTGGATTCTTTTTCCTTTTTCTTTCTTTTCTTTTTGTCATACAAGGGATTGAATGCAGGGTGTTTACACTGAGCTATATCCTCAGCCCTCTTCCTCCTTTCCTAAATTCTAAGACAGGGTCTTGCTAAGTGGCTAAGTTTCCTGGGTGAGGCTTGAACTTGCTACCTTCCTGGGCCAGCTTCCCAGAGTACTGGGATCACAGGCATGCACCACTGCACCCAACTTCCTGCACCATTTTTTATAACAGTGGTGGCAAGAAAAAGATGCATTATGGTCAGTATTTGTGATGTGGAGAAGCCGAGGAGGCAAGATGCAAAAAGAAATCTTCCTGATTCATGTGGATGTGCCTTCCTGGGAGAGAAAGGACCCTCCTACTGTGTGGCTCCTGCCACACTGTAATATTGGCAGAACCTATACCGAAAAAGACATTTTCAAAGACACAGCACGTGGAATCTCATAGAATGTCATGGTTACACCAAGTGTGGGTTTTAGACCCCAAGAGTTGACTTCTAATGCTGAGGCTGAAGCCTCATTTTATCAGCAGAAGGCAAGAAAATGTTTCTGGAAGTCCAGGGCAGAGCAGGTCCTCACTGCCTGAGCACAGTCAGGAGTCAGGCTCTTTATGGGCTTCTAGTGGCCAAACCTGCCTTTATAGGTATAAAATTCCACTCGCACCAGATCTCTGGTTTGGGAAGATGCCAGGTCAACTCCCTGAAATATCACTCAAGAAACCTCTTTTCTCCAAGAAGACAGATGCCTGGAGAGGTGAAGTGACTTATCCAAGGATAACTAGCTACCAAGCGACAGCACCAGAGCCTGTGGGCACTGCTCTGCTCGTTCTGCCCTGGAGTCAGCGTTTGTCACATGGAGGCAAGAGGGGAGCCACGGGGAGGAAGCACGAAGATGCCATTTCTCTGCAGCCCCTTCCCTGTGCTGGATGTATGTCCTTAGGCATGAGAAGAAAAGAATGGAAGTGAGAAGGCACTGGGCAAGCCTGGTTGTCTGAGGGCTATTTTAAAAGATCACCCCTAGGACTGATTTTACTGGCTAAAGCCAAAGTTGCCTTGGCTTCTTGACAATCCTTAGAGGGATCAAGGGCCATGTGCGAAACTTCTTTGGGGTAGAAATACTGATGGCTTATACATCTCATGCTTAAATGCCTATGCACCTATATACTAAGCTCTTCATAGAATTGTTAGAAGAGAAGATTTATTTCCATTTTGCAAGAGAAAACTAAGACTAAGATATTAACTAGCTTGTCCAAAGTCACACAGTTACCAAATGACAGAATGAGACCCAAATCCAGGCTATCAGTTCTAAAACCTAAGCTGGAAAAAATACTTAACAACACTGTTCATCAAGAAACGTTAATTAAAACAACACCCAGATTCCACCTCACACCAGAAAAAGTGACTATCATCAAGAAATCAGCCAATAACAAATGCTGGTGAGGTTGTGAGGAAAAGGAAAGCTTTCTCTATTGCTGGCAGGAGTATAAACTGGTACAACCACTATGGAAATCAGTATGGAGATTCCTCCTAAAACTAAAACTAGAGGTTCCACTTGACCCAGCTGTGCATCTCTTAGGTATTTCTCCAAAAGAGTTAAAAGCATCATACCACAGTGATATTTACACAGCCATGTTTAGCAGTACAATTTATAATAGCTATATCTTGTAAGCAGCCCATATGCCCATCAATGGATGAATGGATAAAGAAAATACGGTATTTATATACAATGGTGTACTACTCTGCCATAAAGAAGGATAAACTTGAGTCATTTGTAGGAAAATGCATGAATCTCAAGACCATAATTTTAAGTGAAGTAAATTAGACATACAGGTTTAAATATTGCATTGTTTCTTTTATGTGAGAAACTCAAAGAGTAAAATAAACAAGGAGCACAGTGGAGGATAGGTATTAGGAAGTAGAAAGAACTTGTTCAAATGGGAATGGGAACAAGGAAGGAGGAGAGAAGAAAGGGAAAAGGAATTTTCAAAGAAAATTGGAGGGAAAAAATGGAAACAAAGCTTTTGTAAATGGGGAGGGGGAGAAGAGTTGAAGGAAGGGGAGAGGATGGGAAAAAAAAAGAAGAATTAAGATATATTATGTACAAGTACAAATTCCTTATGATAAATATGATCATTATGGCAAATATGCACTAATAAATAAATAGATAAGACTCAAGTGGGCAATAACCAACACATTCTTCTAATTGTCCTGAGTAGAAGAGAAGGAAACAGTAAACCAAGGTCCAAGGGAGCTAAGATCCAAGATAACCAATAAGTCAGTGGATTATTCTTTGATATTTTAGCTACTAAGCCAGGGTGGACCACCACCCTCTGGCCCGCCAGTCTCCGGGCCGTTGTTCCCCCTGGTTCCTCCTCTGTAACAATGAGAATACTTCCTGTTATTTGATTAGCTTCACTGTTAGGAGCAAATGTCTTATTCTGCTGGTGGGATGTTTCTGCCTACCGTATGTGGCCTGAAAGAAGTTCCCCTGAGGACTCCTCCGTGTTTTGAGCACCAAAGGGAATCTCTCGTGTGTAAGTGTGTGTAAGTGTGTGTGTGTGTGTGTGTTGTGAGTTTCTTGCCATATTTCTCTGAGTGGGGGCTTACATGTATCCCAGACCTGCAGCTGATGGCCCAAACCCAAACCTGTCCCGTAGACAGGTGCAGACAGCTATAAGTACAGGAAACACACTGGGTGGAGGAACTGAGAGAACGGTGTGTTAGGACGCAGGTGCATAACATCACAACTCACGCCGGCTAGAGTTACCGGGGAACACAAGGACGCTGGGCCCAGGAGGAAGTCATGACTTCTCTTTTGTGCCAGACAGAGAGAGAGGATTCAAGTGTGTCCTTGAGCAAGTGGACACATGCACTGACCCTTTGCAGGATGGCCAGAGGTGTACATGATAGACTTTGGCACAGTTCAAACTATATAAACAGCTGTCGTTATATGGGAGCTACTAATACACCCCAACACTGCAGGCACCTTTATTTTTCTTTTTTACTGCTCATGTATTGTATTGCTACTTCTTTTCCTTTCTCCATCACACACACACACACACACACACACACACACAAACCTATAGTGGTACAAACATGACACAGGCAGAAAATGACATTTGATGATTATCAAGGTAGCAAGTAATAAAGCAAGTAACATAACTATTCCTATTTTTATAAAAGACTCATGACATCATCTCCAGGAAGCAAGGGAAGGGTGGTAGGAAAGGGCTGGCCCACAGAAGAAATGACCCTGGGATGGGGTGTGGCCTGCAGCAGGAGTAAGAGCAGAAACTCTGGGGCCAAACTGGGCTCACATTGTGGCCTGCCATTCGCTTCTGGGTATTATTTTACAAGTTACTTCATCTCTTTGGATTTCAAT
>RJWT010021312.1:0-17643 GCA_004365215.1 Cuniculus paca | reverse complement strand
CTGCAGATTCTAGGAAAGAACGGGTGCTCGAGGGGAGGGCGTGGAGATGAGGGAGGCAAGGCAGGAGAGAGAAAGAGAGACAAGTCGAGGGGTTCCGATCAAGTCTCCGTTTATTGAGGAAGTGAGTACAGCTTTTATAGTATTTGGGGAGGGAGTTTTTAGAGCTAGTACATATATGGTCATTTTGCTGACAAGCCTTTCGGATTGGCCCAGCAGGGGACAGAGCGGTCGCTAGTGCATGGGAGGGGTAATCTTTTAAGGGGAAGCACAGGGGAGGGGTAAGGAGGTGGTGCGTGCTGTGTCTCTCACTCTATAATGGCGGCTCCTTACAATCTACACTGTTGCAATGTAATCACTTTTAAAGCATTCTTGTTTTATGGCAATTTGATCATTTCCATCACAGGAGGTTTTAGGAGAAACAATCTGAGCTACATCAAATTAACAAGTAACCATATATATTTTTTTCAATAAACTATTTCCACAAACTTTTCCTCAACATATGTAAGCTTTCCAGTCTTGTCATTATCTATCTTTTTATCTCTTTCACAGGACAAGACTTTTATCATACAAAATTTTCTCATATCAAATGTATATCTCTTATATTTATAACCTTTTAAATATTTTTTCTCCCACTTACCGTAAACCTTACACTACAAATGTGAGTGTAGACACTTGGATTTTGTCTTGGTTACTTTTTCTCATTGCTGAGACAGACACCTGACACCCAAAATTAGGGAAGAAAAGGTTTATTTAGCTTACAGTTTCAGGAGATTTCAGTCCATAATCAGCTGGCTCCAAGGCAGGGTAGCATGGCACTGGGGCAACACTTCAAGGCAGCAGCCAGAGCAAAAGGGGAAAACAAGCCTCTTCTCTACCCTCAAATTGTACACAGGCCACCCCCCCACCTTCAGGGTAGGTGTAACACTCACAAAATGTCCTTACCTTCCTTTGCACAGGATGAGGATATTTACAAAGTAAGAACCCTGGCTCCCTGCTGAGTCTGGCAGTTAAACTTCTAAACTGCTCAAGTTGACATAATGTATTAACTATAAGAGATTTTAAAGTGGATTTTATTTTTCTCAGATTGTTACTTTGTAAATTTGACTGACTGCCAACAGAACTCTGAACAACCCTGAGTCAGTGGGTTCTTATCTTAAACCAACACATAGCAGAGAAATAAGAAAGTTAACCCTGTAATTGCAATTTAAAAGTTTTCAGTGCTGAAGAAATGCTTTATGCACATCAGCGCAAGCTGGAGGTCAAAAATACATTCACCAATTAGTTAAAATTTGTACTGCTGGTGATTCTGAGCAGAGCTGTGCTTGGGGCTCTAGAAGCTGGGAGGAGACCCCAAACTGTAACTTGCTCCATGCTCACTTTGAAATGAAAAGATGACCTCTTGTCACCATCATCACCTGGTTTCACAGGGTGCTTCTTTTTTTTTTTTTTTTCTATCAGCCTGCCTGTGGCACCCCACCTGTGTATCCTAGCACACTAAAGCTAAGCAGCTTTTCCATGTCTGCCCATTGCAGCACAAATCATTCTCTCAATTACTTTTGTCTTCAGGTCAATTAGACCATTTTCCTCCCCTAGTCCCTAGTGAGCCTGGATTACCTCAGAAACACACTACATTTTACACACACACACACACACACACATACACACAAGCACTCATTTCCCCTTTTGCAGTTGTTTTCATTCAGGTTTCAGATTCTGTAGTCTCTCGTGTTGCAGGTCACTCCCACAATTCTGACACTCTCTGTGAGTTTCTTGTTGTGGGACACTCCAGCATTCCACTTGGTGCTCTCATTGCGTGCCTGTCCTGAAAACTGTTTAAGAGTCTCCTGTAAGCTACACTTGGTGTGGGCCTGTCCCATGGGCTTGCTACAGGCCTCTCCTGCATTTCACTTGGGGTTGTAGGTTTCATCTGACTCTATCCATGTCAGATTACTAGGCTCACCACCTCCCCTGGAGGTGATCAGGCTCCCCTTCTGTCCCGATCGGATGAGTTTTCCCCATTGGGTCCCAAAGACCTTACTGTGGTCCTATAGTAGGGTATTGTTCCAGAATCACCCTGAATCCCCTCAGGGTCCATTTGCACTGACAGAGAAGAGGTCAGAGGGAGGGCCAATACCTTCTCCTAGCTGAAGTTTCAACTGGTGGCGCCAGAGGTCTCAGGACTACTGCAGCTCATGCTTTCTTGGGCCTGCAGACAGAGACAGAAATCTGTCCTCTCTGGTCCCTTTGTGGTCACCAGAAATGTTGCAGAATCCAAGAGATCAGAGACACCAATGGGAAAAGGGGAGACTTATTTCCAGGATTTGGGAACCCAGCTGAGCTCATATCCAAAGTGCTGGGCCTTAGAACAAAGAAAAGGCTCTAGTTTTATACATTTTGGCTGAGGGGGTTGACCTTTAGAAACTGGGGGTGTGGGGCAAATGAGGGTGCAGAAACAAGACAAAGCAATTAATAACTTAGTCTTGAAAGAAAATGGAGACTTATGAATCCTGTGAGAACAAGATGACATAAGCTTTGTTTATAGTACACAGTTGCCAATCTTATCTGTACCAGAAGAAGAATTTATAGCTACAGGGGAGGAGTGGGGGAGCTTGATAAGTCATGCTTCACTGCAAAGTTCTGATTGTAATTTCTTGATACTAATTTTCCATGCTTTGACAATTATACTTGTATATAACATATCAACATTATTATTGGAAGGGTATATAGGAAGTCACAAATACTTTTGCATCCTTCTTGGCTGTCTAAAATTATTTCAAGACAGGCTAAAATCATCAACAGAATTCATTCAGAGAAACTCATTTAAGAGCATTTCATTTAAGTGTAAACCAAATGTGTGTTTGCCCATATAAGTGTATCTAGCATCTATATTTCTTTATGGAATTAGAACGTCTTTTTAAGCAATAATTTTGATGATCTACCTACCTGAATGGGTTTACTGCAAAGCTCTGGCCCCATCAGGACTTGCACAGTCCCCACAGCACATCTCAGGCTGCTTGCTAAAGATCAAGAGTCTTGGGAGCTCCTTGGTGCTGAGGGCCAAGGGCCAGAGTTACTGGCCCACGGAGCGATAGTCCCAGAGTTGTCACTTGCTTTAAGTTATGCACAGTATGCATAAAGCATAATACTGTTTAAGGGTGATAAACATGTGCATTACTGGGTCTATCTGGTTACTATGCTATACTTTTATCATTATTTTAGAATGTACTCCTACTTATTAAAAAAAAGTTTACTCTAGACAGTGTGCTGTGTTGTACTGGCAGCACCGTCACACGTCTTGTGTTCCCTGTGTTCTTTGATTGACTGACCACACTGTGGTGATGTAGGAAACAACCTCTCAGGGCATTTCTTAGGACAAACGTGTTTTTAGGAGATGCATGACTGTGCAGATGAGTGTGGCTGGCAGAGGAAGGTGAGAGGGAGGACTGTGACTCGATGGCAACCCCTCTGGAGATGGGAAGAGAGAACAGCTTCCTGCCACAGGTCTGCCAGGCAGAGGCTTTGTGAGGGAGTCACCAGGTCTGCAGCCTGGGCTCTGCCATCAGGACTACACTCTTTCTGGGGGTCTTGGGAGAATCTGTCTCCTTTCCTCCTTCTGGAGGCTACTGCATTCCTTGGAATCTGGTCCTATCTGCCACCTGCAAAGCCAGCAGCATAGCATTTTCCAATCTCTTTTTCTGATTCTTAACCTGATTCTTTTGGGGACCCAGACAATCCAGGATGACATCCCCATTTCAAGATTTTTACTGAGCCACATCTGTTAAATCCCTTTTGCTATGGAAGATGATGTAGTCACAGGCTCTGGGGATTAGGTGTGGGCATCTTTGGGGGACCATTATCTGTCTAGCACATTTACTTCTGGGTTTCATTCTAAGAGGTGGGGTGCAAGACACAGCTTCTTGATTTTTGCTTTGAAAGAGGCATTCTAACATACTAGACCACAGCACCTCTGAAATCTCATAGAGTGACAGTGCCTTTAGTTTTCATACAAATGATTTCCCACCATCTGTGAATCTGTATTTTTCAGCCATGTCATCTAATGAATTTGCCATCTCCAGATGAATACACCCTTTCAACAAAATGTCCATGGTACAACACATCAAGACGAAGTCCTATATTAGGATACTGGAACTGAAGTGTGGCATGGAGTGTGCATGCTGACATATCTCTGAGAGAACCAGATGAATGTATGCTCTATACCTAACCTTTTGGTTTTATGTATACACTGAGATGAATTTTAGAAGGAATAGCTACATCAATAGGAATATTCCCGGAACCAGAAGCTGGATTAAGCCTTAGAGTAAGAAAACCACAACTTCCAGGTCCATTGCAATTAAAATGGCCACATGGTTAAGCAAATCATAATCTACTTCATTCACAAGGTTCATTTCTCCTGTGCACAGGCCAAGCAGATACTATAAGTGGAGTCCAACATATCTTTCAAGTCTTTCATGGAAGTGCTATTCTTTCATGAAAGATTTCATGAGAGTCTTTCACGGAAGTAAAGTTCTCCCAGGAAGGACACTCTCTGTGTGAGAGTCTGTGGTAGTCAAATGATATATATTGTTGTTTTCATTCATTTCCACTTTATGTGGCCCCAGGGCATCTATAACACAATCTGTGGCCAGGTCCAGTGATGCTAGAAGTCCCCTTCTCCCTTTCTAAGCAGAGCAGATGTTGAGTTCCATCAGGCAGGTGGGGCTGGAGCTGAGTCAACACTTGGTTGCTGTTTGGGGGAGACTTGGCCATCTGTCCTTGCAGCTGTGCCTAAGAGGCTCATCCTTGATGCCGTTCTGTAGAGACTGGTATGTTTTCCGGGCCCAGCCACTATGTAGCTGGGAGCACCAGAAGATCACTGAAAATTCAGCTGTGTTTCCAGAGGTTTTGATCTAGTTTAAAAACAAATAAACATACTCCTTCCTTAGTTAATCTAAAGTCTTGTCAAATGTCTCAGAGAACACTGCCTTGTGTCAGGTCCTCAGTTAATTTTTGTCACTTTATCTCTACAAGAACAACAGATTGCTGTATTTTCCCCTTTCTTCCCCTTAGTCTTCTTTTCACCAGTGGACAGCAACCAGCGCCTTGCTGCTCTGCAGCCAGCAGCTTCCTCTCAGTTTCCTAGCTCTTCGTGGACTTTCTGTTACGGTTGCTCCAGTGGCTCTGTGATGCATTACACAAAAGATTTTCTTGTATTTTTTGTCTCTTGTATTAAGACTTTTCTAGTTCTTTAAAGACAATTAGAGTCCCTGAAGCTATCCTGTCTTTCCTGGAAGCAGAATTCACCATCGGATTTGAGCTAAGTTTGTAATAAACACTGAAGACACTGCAGGTGTATTTATCATAACCACATGTCACTGGCATGAGCCTCTCCCAGGACCTAGGAATGATCCTAGCAATATGCTGTGTAAACACATGGTGGTGTAAATGTGCAGAAAGATATTTTATTTCCAATTTACTATGGCCACTCTTTCCCATT
This sequence comes from Cuniculus paca, assembly GCA_004365215.1. NCBI lineage: Eukaryota > Metazoa > Chordata > Mammalia > Rodentia > Cuniculidae > Cuniculus > Cuniculus paca. The sequence continues at coordinate 12,149 of RJWT010021312.1, read as the reverse complement.
GCAATGTCCCTGTCATAATTCTCCTGTCACAGATTGCAAACTGGCTGTATTTTTCTTACCTAGATAAAAGAAACTGGTATTAGAGGTCCAGTTGCATGTGTGATAGTTGATTGATTCTGTTAACTTGAGAAAGATAAGTTTAACTGAATCTGCTCAGCAATTCCACAGTCTAGGGTGAGGAAGACCCACCCTAGAGTGACTTGTCACCTTGATGGTATAAAGGGGTAATGAAGAGGGATGGATTTGCCTCTGTTTCTTTGAAGTAGTTCCAGTCTTTGCCTTCACCTTGGATGTCAACAGCCTTGAAGTTATCCTTCTTTATAGCTGAGTAGCTTTCCATTGTATAAAAATGCCATATCTTTCTTATCCATTCTGCAGTTGATGGGCAATCTACCCCTACTTTTTCTGGTTCCGTCACATAGAGAATTGTTTTCTCTCCTTTGACTTTCAGTCTGTGGATTTTCATTCTATTTAAATGTGTTTCTCGTATAAAGCATATTGATGGACCCTGTCTCCTGATCCACTCTGCCTGTGTTTCTTATTATTGGTGAATTGAGGTCATCTACACTAATGGTTATGGCCAACATGCATTGCCTTGTCCCTGCCATGCTATTTCCCTGCGGTTGGCTGTCTACTTTTCCCCTCCATTCAATTGTCTTCCCAACTCAGTGATCCCCCTCTGCTGCTGTTCCTGGAACCATGGTCATTTTTATCTCTCTCTAGAATGTCCTTCAATATTCTTTGTAGGGTTGGTTTGGTGGTCATGAATTCCTTCACTTGTTCTTTGTCATGGAAGTATTTTATTTCTCCAACAATTTTGAAAGAGTTTATTAGGGTACATCAATATGGGATAGAAGTTGTTTTCTTTCAGGACTTGAAACATTTCACTCAATCTCTTCTTGACTTAATGGCTTGTATTGAGAAGTCTGCCGTGATTCTGATGGGTTTTCCTTTATAGGCGATCTGTTTCTTTTCTCTAACAGCTTTTAATCTGTTTTTTTGCTAAATTTCTGGGGTCTTGATTATTATATGTGTGGGTGTGGATTTATTTTGTTTATGGCTAGGTGGAGTTTATATGCCTCACTTATCTGTATGTCATATCTTTTTCCCATGCTTGGGAAGTTTTCAGCTAGTACTTCTGTAAATAGACGTTTTCTGTCACTTGTGTTGACTCCTGCTCCTTCACTGACACCTATTATCCTTAAATTATTTTTCTTTGTGTCATCTTGCAGATGTTGAGTTGTTATTTCCTTGTTCTTGGTTATTTTTAAGAGATCTTTTCTTTCATGATTGCTAGCTGCACACCTGTCTTCAAGGTTTGAAAGTCTATCTTCCATTTCTTTCAAGCATTTTTGCCAGCTTTCAATGGAGTTTTTAATTTCCTGGATATCTCTTTGAATCTGTTTCATGCATTCTAAATCTTTCTTATATTGTTCAAAGTTTACTTCATTTTCCTGTGTTTATTTTTTTATCTATGAGAGCATTCTTTAGAGATGCTTAGCAATTCTTTTATTATGTTTTTCATTTCTTCTTTTACCTGAGATAGTATTTCTGTTCTAATTTCTTTTATAGCCTCATGAAGTTGTTTCTTTACTTCAGTTGCCATCACTTCAGAAACTTCAGGTATGCGACTCCCAATCTCTTCTGTGTTTACAACTCCTGGACTTGCTCTGCATGGGTCAGAGGACAGAGACTGCCTTTTGCTTCTTCATCTTGAATATTCCTGGGTTCTTCCAGGCAAGTGGGTAGTGGGGTCCTAAGCACTTTCCATGTTGGCTACAATTTCTCCAAAATGTAGCTGTGGTTCTCCTGGCCAGGCTGGCTATGGGTATCCGATGGTGGCCATTGAGTGCACTGGTTTGGGGCTGGCAGCTGCTTTTCCCAGCCTGCACTGGCTAGTGGTGGGAAGCATCCCCAATGGCAGCTGGTGTGCACACAGGGGTGGGGCTGGCTGTTGCCTCTCAGACCTCCAAAATCTCTTTTAAAGGAGGCAAAGTACACAGTGTCCTCTAGTAGTATCACAAAAGTACTCCAGGAAATAATTAAATGCAAGCCTTAGTTCCCACAGGCAGGAACTTTGGATATTGAAAGTTGGTACAAGGTGGGAAAAAATTTAGAGTGCTCATAGGAGAGGTTTCTCCTGAGACCTTTTCAGCTAGGACCTTGGTAAAAGCTGTTTTCTGCCTGTTAAGTACCAGTACCTCCAATGTTTCTGTTTTAGAATATGACAAGTGTGAAAAGAAAACCACTCACTGTGCCACTGGCTCCTGGGGGAGATCCAGAGCCAAATGAGGCTTTTAAAGAAACTCCTCAGCCTGTTCCTCCACACCATTTAAAGATAAAACATTCTGAAACTTCTGTGTCTAAATACAAACAGGCTGTTGAGGTGGGCATGCAAGATGTTCTTGTATCTTATTGTTTCCCAGTAGTAGTTAGGAACAATCCAAATAATTAAAACCAGCTCATCCCTGAACATCAGGTGTTTGATTTTAAACTGATTAAAGAATTAAAACAGAGTGCCATAAACAGTGGAACTCAGGGACCATTCATGTAGATTCATTTGTGAGTAACATCACCTAACCCCACTTGATGCTAGACGCCTTACTCATGCATGCTTTTTCCCTAGTCAAAATCTTTATGTCAATATGCAGTTACACAGGGCCAGGGATTTAGCTCAGCAGTTCAAGTGCTTGCCTGGTAAGTGCAAGGTCGTGAGTTTGATCCCCAGTACCAAAACAATAAAAAATAAAAAAACACAGTTACAGGAATTTGCAACAGATCAGGCTGATAGAAAGATACAAGGAAATAGAGCCAACATAACGGTGGAGGTCCTCTTGGGCACGGGTCTTTTGCAGATATAGCACAGCAAATGCAGAAAACTATTGAGACTTATGGAGAGACCCTTTCCAGGCCCACACCTCCACAGCTTTTAGGACGGATGCAGCATGCCCAAGACAGCAGCACAGTCATCTTTAGGGATGTTGGCAACAGAGGCAAAGGTGGTGATGGTGGTACAGGACCTGTGCAGAGAGACTTTAATGTGTGAATTTCTTAAGTGTATGAAAGCTACCTGGGGATATAGATTTTCAGAGTGGGTTTAAATAGATTTGAGTCAGTAGTGCTGTAAGGTAACTGGATAGAGAAACCAAAATGTTTTGAAGATGTCTTTGCCCTAGGGCTGATATTTCTTCTGGACTGTTACCTGCCTCTGTCTGTCCCCAGAGGCAACAGATCTCTTCTGCAAGTGTGGACTTTAGGACCTTTGATTCAGAGTCATTTGTTAGAAAGTAGGCTTTAAAAATATAGTTAGCACATTTTTATTTTGTCTCCCACTCTTTCAAAAGGTAAAAAGTAGCTCTATGTCCTTGGATTACTGGTTTCATTTTCTGCTTGGCAATACATTTGGAACCAATCATAACTTGTGTCTCTAGAGGCGAGGATTAGAGATTCACCCTGCGAAAGCTCTTGATCTTGTCTTTCTGCATCTGAGATGGTTAGGATTTAGTTCTTACATGGAGTCACTATTCTGTCCCTTCTCCACTGCTCTGTCGCTGAGAAAAGAACAATTTACAAGTGTTTGGTCCACAGCAACTCTCTCCTCTGTGAGTGCTGAATTTCAGGACCAAGGTTCTAGAATGGTGAGTTTCCCCTGCTTGGAACCATTCCATAGCAAAACTGACCTTCATAATTATCTGAGGTATATTCTAAAAAGCTGGTTTAAATTTAGTTCTGAAGCTTTCAAAAAATAGATGCACAAGTTTTAGTCCAGGTTTTTCTGCCTTTTAGTCCTTAAGCAGAACTGAAGATTAACTCCTCTTCTTTACCCCCTCAAGAATGAGGCTGACTGGTTTTTATAGCAGAGATAAGTTCACTGATAGAGCAAAATGTTAGTAGGAAGCATTTTGAATTTAATAACAGTTTTAAACAGAAACAGGTTTTTAAAAAGATACACAGTCCTCGTCTCCAGAGAACTCCCTGTCTCATCATGATTTCTCTCCAGAATGTCTTGCAGGCCATCCACTATTTTTAGAGATAATCTCTTTCTACACTCAAATATGGCTTGCTCACCCCCCACCCCGCCCCGAAATAGTTAAAATTACCTTTAATAGTTTTTTGCATTAGAGGGAACAGTTATATGTGGGTAGCAAAACAGCAGTTTTGGCCACCAGCTGTGACTATCCAACAACTGTGGCTATCTAGGCAACAATGAGTAGCCTGTATAGCTGAATATTCCAATCAGATAAGCCATCAGCCTAGGACTTGTCTTAAAAATTCTGCTTTCAGGGATGGGGATTTAGCTCAGTGGTACAAGCGCCTGCCTGACAAGTGCGAGGTCATGAGTTTGATCCCCTGTACAAAAAACAAATGAACGAACAAACAACAATAACACAACAACACACACAAAAACACAACAAAAAACAACTCTGCTTTCATGGGTGTAAAAATCTGATTCTTATTACAAGAATCTCTGTTAATTGACCTACAAAAAATTCTGACTAGTCTATTTACAGTTACAACCTCAAAAACTGTAGAAGAATTAATTCAAATTGGTCAAATGTAGTTGAGTGCACTCTGATTTAACAGATGATTTATCTTATGTGTATTTGTTTGTCTGTCTAATCTATAAACAGCTGCTTTATTTGAACTCAACCATTTCTGTTCTTTTTGCATTTTTGGATTTTTGGAACATTTGTCTGTAGTTTAAGTTGGCTTATAGATAAATGTCATCAAAATTAAAGACATGCTTCCACCCAAGTTGCCAACTGGTCAAAATGATGTCAAAGTTGGTTTTATGAATGTAATGCATATTGTTGTCTGTGTATGATGACTCAAGAATCCTTCATTGATAAAAATAATGTGTTAATTGTTATGATCTGGTTTCCCTAGGCCACCAAAAATGGTTTAGACATTTAAATAGAGATCCATCAGGCTGGAGGAACTATTGGACAGGATTCCTCTTGGTGAATAAAGGAGCAACTGCCTGGAAAAATCTTATTCCAGCAGTTATTTATTAAGAGGGCCCCAGTAGCTCCCATAACCTTATGGGAGACACCCCAGTAAATGTTGTTAAATATATTATTGTGATAGGTTTTCATTGGTCATCATCAAAAGGTTGTTTTCTATAAATAAAACAATAAGGTTTTCTCATTTGGAGACAAAACTTTTGTAATGGGGAGGGAAGGAAAGTTTGCAGGAAGGGGAGGGGAATTGGAAAAAAGAAACGTTACATCATGTACAGGTACAAATTCTCTATGATGAATGCGATCACTGTGTATGTATAAAATGTATCAATGCAATATGATTTAAAAAAGCAGTAAGGTTTTCTCATTAAAAGATACTCCCACAAAACTAATTTTTTAAAAAAAATTTCCATTTAGCTATGTAATTCATTATTGTTAATCTGATGGCATATTAAATGTATTCATGCCTTCTAAATGCATGGGTCTTTAAAAACGTAAAACGGATTGTTTATAGTGACAAGCTTTTTCTTTTAGATTCAGATATCTGCCTTTCCCTTATGCTCCAGCTGTTTGTAACAAGACATATATGTCAAACCAACTTTAGGCCACCTGTCACAGATTAAGAATCCATATAATGAACTATTAATCTGAAAAAGAAAAGAGATGCTGAGAACCACTACGGGCTGGATGAAGCTTGCAGACATGGTGCCGCAGCACCTGGGGAAGGAAGCCAGATCCCTGAGGTCACAGGCTGTAGACTGCACTGATGGGAAATGTTCAGAAAGGTAAATCACAGGAGGCAGAGGCAAAGGAGCACTTGCTCAGGATGGACAAAAGAGGGCAAGAGAAGAAGCAGTGAAAGGGCAAGACATTTCTTTTTGGAAAAAAATAATTTAAAGCAGGGGGTGCTTCTATGATGTCTTTGTTTTACATGTGTTTTTTTTTTTTGTTTTTTTTTTGTGGCACTGGGGATTGAACTCATGACCTTGCGCTTGCCGGGCAGGTGCTTAGACTGCTGAGCTAGATCCCCAGCCCTTACATGTGTTATTACACTTAGAGATATTTAAGTATTAAGCAGTCCAGACAATGTCACAAATTTCTCCAATGTCATTCGATTAAAGGACAACAAATTAAATGAGAGCTTATGTATAAGATAGAGATGGTTGACTAAAAAGGATATTCTATATCAAAATGGAGATTTAGGCATGTTACAAAAATAATGTCATCATGATTGTTATGCTAAAATACTATGTATGGCTTTTGACATCAAGTTTTCTTTATAAATTATAAATTCTGTCTGTTAACACTTTACAAGGATTCAACTAGGACAACAATTGTTGGAAATAAATAACAATCTTTTGGCTATACTTTACATTTCAAAATGCTTGATATTCAGATAAAATTATAATTAAACTTACTGATTTCACTACAGTGCTAATGTCACTAATCTTCTCTTCTGGGTGTTCAACAACTGAGGTTTGGAGACCAAAGCTAGAAAGGCAACCGGGCTAAGAGGGCAGCCAATATTTTGGCCCTGGTCCTCCAAGGTCAATGAGGACCCAGGACATGAGGGACCAGAGGGAACATTTTCTGTGACATTTTACAGCTCTGGTGAGTCTCATAACCTCTTTACCAAGGAGATTGCTGAGCCCCAGGGGATGGAAACATAGCAAACAATGTGCTAAAAGAGGGTCACTAGAAGGAAAAGTCTCCCAAGCTTTCATAGAAGCAATTGGTCAAGCAAAGGCCATGAGACATCTTGATGGCTGTTGATGACAGAAGAACTGACATACTTTATACATGACGTCAATGTAAATTCTGAGGAGACTTAACTGACCTTGATAGACAGCAAAAGGTCTCAATATAACTTGGTCTTGAACATCCAGTGGAAAAGTATAACTAGGAGATATATAAAACAATGTGATAATAATAAGCTAGACATAGAAAAGTGACCCAGTCACTAACCCCTTCTGGCAGTTTGTAGCTACACCAGTAGCTGAACACTATTAAGGGTCATTAATAAAAACTATCAAACCAGTATCAATAAACTTCATGAAGAAAAACTACAGTAAAACCTATAAAAGTTCAACAAGAATCATTAAATTCTTTTTTTATTTTTATTTTAAAAAGAATAGAACAAAACAAAACAAAGCAAAACAAAACAGAATAGAGTCAAACACAATATAGTATTTCAGAACAGAACACTGCAAGCAATACAGGTTTTCAAAACATAACAACAGGAGATTAACAATGGCTACCCTAGTGTCTCTTGCCTTCTTCGAAATGGTTGTTCATATGTTTACAGACAATAAACTCAAACAAAACAAAGTAAGATAAAACCAGATTAAAAAAAAAGAGCATTACAGGCCTTCAAGTCAGACAACAAGAAACCAACAATGGCTACCGTAGTGTCCCCTGTTTTTCAAAAGAGCTGTTCCTATCTTCTCACATATTGCTTTCAAATAGTACGAAAGAGACTTAAACCAATCAAATCAAAGAATAAAAGCACCATTGGACTTCAGAAACTTTTCTCCACATTTATCAGGAATTTTGTATCTTATTGAGTCTTTCAGTTTCTTACACTAGGGAGACAATGCGGTGTTTATACATGTGAGTTTGGTTTATTTCACTTATGAGTATGGTCTCAAGTCGCATCCATTTACCCATAAAAGCCTCAATGTGATCATTCTTTATAGCTGAATAGTACTCCATTGTATAAAAGTACCACATCTTTTTTATCCATTCCTCAATTGATGGGCATTTGGGTTGTTTATAAGATTTGGCTATTACAAATTGTGCTGCTATAAACATGGGTGCACATATATCACTATGGTATGATGATTTCACTTCTTCTGGGCATATGCCCAGAAGCGGAATAGCTGGGTCAAATGGGACTTCCAATTCTAGCTTTTTGAGGAACCTTCACACTGATTTCCACAGTGGCTGCACCAGTCTACACTCCCACCAACAGTGGAGAAGGGTTCCTTTTTCCCCACAGCCTCTCCAGCATTTGTTATTGGTTGTTTTCTTGATCCTGGTCATTCTTCCTAGAGTGAGATGAAATCTCGGAGTTGTTTTAATTTGCATTTTTCTAATGACCGATGATGCTGAACATTTTTTCCTGTATTTATTTGCCATTTGTATTTCTTCAGCTGAGAAATGTGTTTTCATCTCAGATGCCCATTTTTGGATTGGGTCTTTGAATTTCGAGGGCCTGATATTTTTTAATTCTTTAAATGTTCTAGATAGAAGACCTTTGTCTGAAGGGCAGTTGACTAAAATTTTTTCCCAATTTGTGGGTTTTCTTTTTGCTCTGTTGGAGATTTCTTTTGACATGAAAAACTTTTTAACAGGACAAGATCCCAATTGTTGATTCTGGGAAGTGTTTCCCATGCAGTTTCACTTTTGTTCATGAAGAAGAATCGTTAAATTCTTTGCTAAAATTGTCCTTCAAACCCACAGAACTCTCCATCTTCTTACTGCTAAAACTGGAGGATTTATGACAAAAACTTATAGATAACCTCTATCACTAGAAGGGTTTAAGAGCCCGTGAGTTGCAGCCGTATTCCAGTCCCTAAAGGACAGTCTCTAGGCTTGGCCCTTTCCCCAACCTGCCCTACCTTTCCAGTGATCATGCTTTGATGACACATGCTCTAATTTCTTGGAAAATGTGTTTATTCTTGCCTAGAGGCTGCCAAACTCCAAGTGATCATGCAGATGAAAGCAATGACAAATGTGCTAGAATTCTTTTATGGGGACCCACCAGATAAACCTTGTACAGAGAGTTATAAGTGCTAAAGCACAACGTGATGTATATCTGTGGCCCATTACATTAGCTCTCTGGAGAAGGCTTCTGACTTTCTCAGCTCGAAGCAGCTAGATGAAAACTCTACATCCATTCCTAACTGCAGTAAGGGATACTTCTTCAGAGGGGGAATATTATAGATAACTAAGTTATTTAGAAATATTGTAGGTTGTCCAACAGGATTGAGCCCTGGAAATTTCAGTGAGGAAGACAACTGTGGCTGGAGGTTCAATATGAAAACAAAAAGGGAAATATGGTTACCTCCACAAGCACAATTTGATCCTCCTATCTTTACCTTAAATTTGTTAAACCTGGTTGCAGAAAGTAAATACCCTCCATCAGAACTTCATGGACAAAATGACAAATCTGATGAGGACACCTAGGTCTCAAGTCCTACAGAAAAACATCCAAACAGGAAGGTGGGATGGCCCAGTGCAGTTAATAACATGGGGTTGAGAGTCTGCTTTTGCACTGGCATACAGTGGAACAACATTATGGCTGCTCTCCCAGAACATGTGATTATGAGGAGATGAACACCCCACCCCTGGTGGACCCTGTTCCCATCTGGCCCTCCAGTGCAAGCATTCTTGAGGATGATCCTGGAGAAAAGCCTGACACCACAAATACTGAGATCCATGCAGGCCACAAATTCCATAACATGAGGACAACTAAAGAAGACAAGGTAGGAGGCTCATGTTGGTGATACAGCGGAACCTCCCACAAACTCCTGAGAATGTTTGTTGCTAATACAGTCATCATAGCCTATATACTATTCAACTGCTGCAATTACAAAAACAAAAAGGGGGAAATGTTTGGGACCACAAATTCACAAAGGCTAGTTTTACACACTTCCCTAAAGGATGAACGGAGGCTGGGGATTGTTGGTGCCACCCTTTTGAGATTTCCCATTACCTCATCAGGGTGGGCCATCATCCTCTTCTACCTACGAAGACTAAGACCACTAAGACTAAAGATGCTCCAGGGAAAGGTCCTCATTAGTTTAAGATCACCACCACTCTCTGAATCATCCAATAATCCCCTCACCATTTTCCTCAATTAATAAATACTGAGGTTCTGGCTGCCTTGTGGCCATTTGCTTCCTGTGAACAACTGGTCATCCCAGATCCCCAGTGCACCACCATTTGTCTCTTGTTCTTTCTTCCCACCACGTGCCATAACACCCGGCAGGACATTGGAGCCCACTGAAGGTTCTCTAGGGGTGCTAGTAGAATCAAAAGGAGGGGACAGAAGGTCTGGGGGAGTTGGCCAAGGAGTGGATGATTGAACTGCAGTGCAAAAACATACAGGTTCTTTGAGAAACAAATGATTAAACAAGAAGTTTAGATTAGTGAGATGTGCTGTGTCTGACTGTTGTCCTTTCCCTTTACCTAAGAAAACTGCCCAGTCTTGAGAAATGTCCTTGCCCAAATCGTTTTTTCTTCTTTTTTTTTCAGTTACACTGATTATTCTAAATAAAAGCTGGAGAGTTCTTGGCTTCAGGACTTCGTCCTGGGGGTCTCCCTACTGCTGGGGACTCTTGGTTGAGAGAGCTGCTCTGGGCCCTCTTGGTGACTGAAATAAGTCTTTTCTCCAAATAATCATGGTCCTCTACACCACCATGGTCACACACTGTGACAAGAAGGATGTGGGAGCCAGAAGGAAGGAACTTCCATTAGTCCGACTTGGGAAAATTTCAGTGTCAAAGTAAAAACTGGTTACAGCCATCAAAAGAAATAAGAATACACGAGTCTGTTGGATGTGGTGATAATCTTAGCACTCTGGGAGGCTGAGGAAGCAGGATTGAAAGTTCCAGCTCAGCCTGGGCAATTTATTGACCTAGCAAGACCCTGTCTCAGAATAAAGAATGAAAACAAAAGCTGGGGATGTAGCTCAGTGTGGAGACTCCTGTATAACCCCCAGTCCTGCAAGATACCCATGAGTCTGTACTTCTTAAAATTTGTCAGTAAGTTAGGTGATATTCAGCAGAATCCCAGCTATTCAATACGGAGAAATCAATGGTGAGATTAGAAAATCACCATTCTAAAAGCAACACTGTAAAAAATGTATGTGATTTAGGTGAGAATCAATGAATGCTGAGACTCAGAAGCGAATCTTCAATAAGATAAGGATAACTACACAAATTCAGTGTAACTTAGTTTAGGATACTCCTTAGCTAATAAATGTAAAATATTTATTAATAATTTTACAGTGGACAAATTTAGCAGACTCTTTCTTTCTTTCTTTCTTTCTTTCTTTCTTTCTTTCTTTCTTTCTTTCTTTCTTTCTCTTCTTCTTCTCCTCTTCCTCCTCCTCCTCCTCTTTCTCCTCCTCCTTCTTCTTTTCTTTTTTTTGAGACAGGTTCTTGTTATAATAGTCCAGGCTGGCCTTGAACTTGTGGCAATCCTCCTGCCTCAGCCTCCTGAGTGCTGGGATCATAGGTGTGTGCACCAGGCCCAGCTAGTAGACACTTTATTAACCAGCCAGTAAAATTCAAAATCTCCACTACTGAGACAGATGGACATCAGATTCTTCTTGGTAAATGAGGAGATAACAGCATTTCTGGGCTATTCCTCTGGAACATGAGTAATTGGGCCAGGGATGTAGCTCAGCAGCACAGAACACCTGCCTGGCAACCATGAGGTCACGAGTTTGATTCCTGGTACCAAATAATAATAATAATATACATAAAAATAACCATGAATAATGATAAAAATCCAACTATCCCAAATGGAGAGATATTCTACTGAGTGACAAGCCTACATTCTTGAAAAATGTGATTATCATAAAAGACCAGGAAAAAACTAAAGAACCACTTCAGATATGGGGAAACTAAAGGACTTCACAATTAAATGCAGCCCATAATTCTGGGCTGGATCCTGAATTGGACAGAAAAAGATGATTTTAAAGACACTCATAGGGCAATTGACAGAATTTAAGTATGTTGTACAAATTAGATGGCAGTATTGTACCAGTGTTCATTTCAGTTAAACCAGAAATGTGCTAGAAGAATGTTCTTGTTTCTAGGATACATACTCTGAAGAATTGAGGGTCCACAGACATCATGTCCACAACTTACAAATGCTTCAAGCACTTTATGAATAAACATGTATATGTGCACATGTGCATGTATGGACACACACACATACATATACACATTCACACATACACATACATACATACACATACACACATACATACACACATATAACATACACGCATATACACATACACACATACACATATACACGCACATACACACACACACACACAAAACAGGACCTGACTCTTTGCACTGAAGGAATTCATATTCTGTACTTCTTTTGGCAACAGGGGTGGAACTAGGTGAGAAAATCATTGTCATGACTGTCCCTCCTGGTTTGCAG
>RJWT010021311.1:0-17634 GCA_004365215.1 Cuniculus paca | reverse complement strand
ATACATTTTCCTGGCCACATATAAGTTAAAGACCAAAGTTTTCTTGGTTTTGTTCTCCCAAAATGAGAGCTACTGCCAATAATTTCCTTTAAAATTATGGCAGTTGATAACCATGGCAGCAGGGCTCAAAGAAGTCCATAGGAAGTTAAAACAAATTCTACTGATTTAACATAAAGGCTCAAATAAACTATATTTCTGGAAACACTAAGTTCCAATAAAGAAACTATGTAAAAGCACTTAAAAATGCAGCCACTTTTCCTTTTTTTATCTTTCTTTGCAGTAATAAATTCTGCACCTTATAAGTAGAGAAATTGCAGCTGGGAGTTGTCCTAAGTCTCCCCTGGAAAGAATTTACAAGGCTAGACAGGGCATCAATCTAATAGACATTGCCAGCAAGCCCCTGGAATGTCAAATGGAGTCAGACCTGGGAATTATATTGGTTGCCACTATGAAGAATTGTGCGACTGATAATCAAACACTGCCAATAAAAATTTATGAAATTTACATTGGAATTAAACCTTCACCAGAGTTTGTTTAGAGTTTAGGGGATTAATGACTTGGTTGTCTCAGAGAAAACAAATCTGTATTTTCTATTCCAGTTCCTTCAAATCCCGTTTAGCGCATTTCAGGGAAGGTCATTATTAGTAAACTCTCGTTTTTATTTTGTTAGTGCTCATGGGTAAATTCAGAAAAAGTGAGCAACTTGGCCTAATTGATCTTCAAACCGTATCTTTTATTACCCCTCCCCCTGCCTACTGAACTTTGATCTCTTTGTGGCATCCCAGTCCAGCTGTGGGAGGGCCATTCCAGTAGCACAAACTCATTACAATGAGTTTGTATTATCATTATACATTTTTATTATTATTATATATTTGCCCAACCCTGTAGAATGGATGCCACCACTGATGAACTCTACTACAGAACTAATGAACTATGGACTTTTGATGTTAATGTGTCCATTCAAGTTCCTCAAATGTAGCACTCTAGTGGGAGATGTTGATAATGGACAAGACTGTACATATATAAGAGCATGGAATATATATGGCCTCTCTGAACCTTCTGCTCAATTTTGCTGAGGACCTAAAACCTCTCTAAGGAAAAAAAAAAAAAGAAAAAGGAGAAAAAGAGAAACGTCTGCTCAGAAAATATTATTTTCAAGTGGACCCCCTGTTCTTTATAATTATTCCTCCAGAAAAGTGCCAGCCCTCTTCCTATTGTGAGACTTTCCTGCTCCTGGGAAGAAGAGAACATTTAGTTCAACTGTGCTTCATCACTGAGCTTTCACTTCTTTCCCTTGAGCCCACCCTGTGGTCATTGGGAAATGGGGACATGTGAGTCTCCACAGCCAGTTAGTCACACACTCTCTTGGGAGCAGGCGATGTTTGTGCAGAAGAGATCTGCACATATGGTGGACATAATCCAGACCCCACCAGTCGTGGGCATTTCTCCTCATAGAGGGTTTTGGAATTTAGCCGCTTTTTAAAGAGCTTGATTTATAGAGCTTTCAGGAAGAGGAATGGTGAATTGCTAGTCAACATCTTAACTCCTATCCCACACTAGCAAATGGAATCTTCACATGAATATAATTCAATTCAAAAAACATCAACAGCTCAAATACATCTGGGTTTGTGGTAGGCATTATATGAATATTCATATCACAAAGACACAACCCCTTCATTTGCAGAGGTAATAGTCTGGTGAATGTTTATAGAAGCACAATTTAGCCCTCTATTTATAGTAAGATAAAAAAATCTAGATCACATTGTATTACCTTTCCCACATTCTTTTTTTGCCTATTATCCCTGATGAATAATAAAAATATTCAGTTCAGCCCCATGCATACTTATTGAGCACCTTCTGTATATATTTCTCTGTATCCGTCATTGGTTATGTGTTGGAACATAGTTCCCATAGCAACATGTTCCAAGTCAGGCCGTCACTGGTGAGATGTCATCTAGCCTTTGGAAAGAAACCGACTCCTACTGTTGTCTATCTGGCTCACAATTGTAGATTAGACTATCACAAGATTCTAGGACACAATTCCAGATGCTCCATCCTTGTTTCTCTTTAAAATGTTAGAGATAATATCCCTTATTCCCTGAATAATCATGATGTGAACACAGAGTAAGCGTGAAACTGCCCCTTTCCTCTGTAAGAATACCTAGTTGCAAACCCATGTCCCACTGATGTTAAGTTGACGTGAGAAAGATACCACCTAATTAGGAAGCATCACAGGGAGAAACAAGAGCCTAGGGCTATAATAAAATCTGTGGGTTCTATTCTATTGCTATAGTTATACGTGTATTTTGGGGTTCCAGTTCCACATAGCTTAAGTAAGAATAAAAGTCATCTTCTGTCTACCTCCAAAAAATACTGTTACTATAATTGATAAAATTAGTTATGACAGTAAGATTCCTTTTTGTATATACATACAGAAAATTATTGGAAAGGGCTATAATGTTAGAAGTGGTTTTCTTCAGATAGTGGGAATATAGGTAGTTTTTATTTCTTCTTTGTGGATTTTTGGTATGTAAACCTGCCTAAAATAAGCAATATCAATTTTAAAATCTGAAAATAGTCTATTTTTAAAAGAAAAAAGTTCTTAAAAGATAAAGTGCTTTAAATAACTAAGCAAATATGATCTCAGTCTCATTCATTTATCATCCATGATTTATTCATTCACTGACACTTATTACATGCCTCCTGTGTGCTAGATACTATGCTAGACAATGGGGGCACCATCTCCCCCCTTAAGGAGCTTATAGCATAGATGGGGAGGCAGCTACATTAGAAAGGGCTATGACAGAAGCACTTTAAAAGAATACAAGAGGAATACAGAAGCCAGACTAAATGGAAGGCAGCATGATGCATCCAGGAAGATTTTAAAAATACAATGCCTGAGCAGGATCTTTCAAAAGAGCAAGCTAGTCATAGGAAAAAAAGTTTAGTTGGGAAGGATCTTCTAAACACAGGCAGTAACACATGCAAATATATGTAAATATTATTTTTCAATGAGTCATGTGAATGAATTATGAGAAATTATTTAAGAAAGTTTTTCCCATTGCTGTCCAGTGGCCACACAGTGTGTGTGAAAATTAAATTTCCAAACTACAAACCTAGAGGTGGTATGGTGGGGGTAGGTACAAAAGCCCGCCACACTAGCCTGTGACCTGTTTCTTGGTGTAGCTTTTTTTCCCTTTCTTTTCTTTCCCGTGGGAGCCATCAGGAAGATGAAAGAAGAAGAGTGTACCTATTTAGGCTAGTTGTGATGTGAAACCCAATCCTCTCATTAGGGGCCCTGACAAAGACTTCTCCATGTGCAGCCTTCCTTTGTGGGGACCTGTGGCTGCTGAGAGAAGGGCATCCCTGGCTGCAGGATCAATCACTGAGACTGAGGCTGGCTCCACGTCCGTGGCCAAGGCACTTAGGCTGCATGCCCAGTAGACATGACTTGCTTCTTTCCTCCTCTGTGCCTCTGTCCCCTGGCTTCTCACGTCTGAGTTGTGCTCTGTGCCATCTGGCCTGGCAAGCATCTCCTCTGAGTTTTTTTTTTTAACTACCAGTACTTGTCCTTTGTTTATTTAGCAACCTGAGTAGCATACACAGTATATTAGCAACACACTAGCGGTTATAGCAGCTCATCCTGATTCCAGCTGCCTTGAGGAGTAAAAAAGAGTTCTGGGCCTGAAATCAGAAGATGTAAGTTCAGAATGTAGCACCGTGATGTTTTAGTCACAAGAGTCTTCATTTCCTTCTCTGTAAAAAGGGGCTAACTGTGCTGAGGTTGGAGAACATAAAGTGCTTGAACATGCTGCTTCAAAGTGCTAGCTTTGGAATCAGACTAACCAACATTTTAAACCCAGATGTACTATTTACTAGCTACATTTCCTTGGATTTACTACTAAACCTCAGTAAACATCCATTCCCTTTTTACAAAATGGACATAATAGGGTATCTATCTCAGGATTTTTGGAAATGATTAAATAAGCCATTGCATATGTATCTTTTATCACATAGTAAATAGTCAATAAATGTTAACTTACTATTTGTAAAGTTACTTTGTAAAATATAAAATTCTATAAGCTCCAATAATTATCATTAATAACCTGAACATAATTGTGGTGAGATTATACATATATGTACAAATATTTGTAAATCAAGTAATATGACTAAAATATGAGTAGATTTTTTGGAAGTTAAATTGCTAGAAAATTAGAGTTAAAAAAAGAAAGCTATGATTTCTGTACTTGGGAGGAATTGACTGCAAATAGTCAAAAGCAAACCAAAAATTATACTTTATTTCCCTCCAGAGAAAACATTACCAATTTTTACCAGCGAAGGCAATTAAGGCAGTAACCAGGCTACGATACAAGCTCTAACACCTTCATTTGGAATTTATAAATGGCCCAAAAAGCACTGGGATGATGTGTCACATTAAAGCACTAATGACAGCACATTATGTGAACAACAACTGAAAATGTCACTTTATCATCAGTCATTTATATTGCTCCCAGATTGCAAGACTGAGCGATCACAGTGATGGCAAACTGTGTGAAAATCTAAATAAATTAGGGACAAGAAGTAATTATAGCCTTACTATGTCTGAACTTAGCATAGTAAACCATCCTTGAAGCAACCTCTAAATGAGGAGTAACAGGGTCAAATTCCAGAAGGAGAAGAGCTACACCTTACCTAACCTTATCAGTTCACCAAAACCATTAAAATTAACCTCAAAAAAATGAGACATCAAAGAGAGAGAGAAAGATAGAAAAAGGAAACTTGGTAGAGAAAAAAAATGCCCTTGTGAGTAGGAAGCCTTTTTTGAGAATGCCACAACATGAAAAGTTTAAGGTTATTTCATCTTAGATATAATATTTGCAAATATTAAGGGCATGGTAATTCTGATAATGACCATTAGTAATGAATAAATACGTTTCTAATAAGTGACCTTAAGAACAAAATATGTTTTTTTCCAATTCTATTATGTTTCTATGGCTATTTGTTTAAATAAATAGACAAGCCCTTTTTAAATAGAAATATAATAAGCCTAAATTATTTCAAAATTCTTATTTAAATTCATTACACTATAAATTTTTTAATCAGTCAGTCATTTTTTAATCTCTCAGTCTGTTAGTCATTTTTAATCTATCAGTCACTCACTTTTGAACTATTGTTTAACTCTGCTTATTTATTTGTGATTTGGTTTTAACCATTGAAAGGACTGAATAGAGCACACCACTTTTACTTACTTCAGATGTAACTAGAGAAAATCTACCATCTACTCTAGAATTCACTACCTTTGTCTTAATGTCCTTATAGCCTTTCTGCATTGCAGCAGTGGTTCTCAACCCATGCCATACATTGTAGTCACCTAGGGAGCTTTTAAAAAATAACCACACCCAGGAGCCAGCCCCATAGATTCTGATACAGTTCAAGCATAGACGATTTCAGGTGTTGGTATTTTTTAAAGCTCCCAAGTGATTCTAATGTACAGCTAGAAATGAAAACTACTGAGTGGCAGGCTTTTGTTTATGTTGATTAAATTCAAAATAACCCTTTCTTCTGTCTCTTCTGTGAATTTGCTTCAATTACTGAGATATTAACAAAAATATTTAGTGCTATCTGTCATTCATTCATTTGAAAAATATTTAATGAGTATCTATTACTGTTAAGTAAGGAAGGGAAAACTCTTTAGAAAATATGAGACAGCAAATAGTTTCATCAGTCTATACAGTCAATTCAATTACAGTTAAGGTGGGGCTATAGGAGTGACAACTGAATTCAGTAGGAATAATCTACCACAAGTCTCCAGATCTGGTTTCCTGGACATACAGGGCTATAGATCAATACATTGCATGTCTTTACTAACCGTGCTACCTTAAGCAATGGTGTGATTTCCCTTTCTTCTCTGAGAGCATGAGGAGGTGAGTTAAAGAGTGATTTACATGTTTTACTACATGTGGACATACCTACTACACGAACCACTTCTTCTCTACATGTGACTCTTTATAATCAGGGAAATCTCCTCTTGGAGGTTACTATCATTCACGGAACAAGCCTCTAAAACATCAGCATCAGTACTCATTTAGCTATGAAAATCATAAGTGGATATTGCATTGGTTCAAGGGCCTTACTCATAAAGTTGCTTTAGATTATTTTTTTCCCATCAGGAACCTTACCCAAACTTTATCAGTTGAATTCAAGAGCCTCCTCAACCACAAAACAGATAGGATAGTGACTTGGTCACCTTTATTTAACAAAACCACAAAAGTCTGAGTTTCTACCTCCCCAAACATTCCCAGCAAATTCAAATGAAGGCATATGACTTTTGATCTTCCTTCAGAGTGAGGAAACCTTCAGCCCCACAAATATTTCTCCTTAAAACAGCTAGTTAGGATAGAGGAAAAGAGAAAGATTGCTGTACTAAAGGAGAGCATAGTTCCACATCAGGTTTATTGACATTAGTTTGTTCTCTTAATAACAGGTTTGTGGAAATGTAATTCACATACTACAAAACTTCCCTTTTAAAGTATACTATTCAATCACTTTAAATGTATGCATAAATATGTGCATCCATCAGCAAATCTATTTTAGAATATCACATGAAAAGGAAACCCCATGATTATCAACAGTTATTTCCCATCCACCCTTTCCCCAACCCCTGTAAACCACTAATCTGCTTTCTGCCTCTATATATTTGCCACTTATGGATGTTTTATATAAATGGAATCATATAATAGGGACCTTGTAAATCTGGCTTCTTTCACTTAGCACAATATTTTCAAGTTTATCCATATTGTGACATGTATTAATATCAATTCCATTCTATTACTGAATAATATTCCATTGTATGGATATGCCACATTTTATTTCTCTATTCATCAATTGATAGATATTAGAGATGTTTTACTTTTGCTTGTTATGAGAAATGCTGCAATTGCAGTCCATGTAAAATGTACAGTGTATATTTTCTGTTGGGTGTACACCTTCTGCTGTGGTTAGAGTGACGGTGTCCCTTCCACAACTCCTGTGGAAACTTAATCCTCAATGCAACAGCATTAAGACATGTGGCATTTGGGAGGTACTGAGTCATAGAAATTCCTCCTTCATAAATACTGTTAGTTGGCTTACAAAAGAGCACAAGCTTAAGGCAGTACTCTCTTACCCTTCCATTCCTTCTACCATGAGAGGACGTAGTAGTCCTTCCTCTCGAAGATGCAGCAATGAGGCACTATCTTCAGAGCAGAGAGCAGCCCTTACCAGACCCTAGTCCTGAAAGGCCTTAATTTTGGATTTCCAACCCTCCAGAGCCATGAAAAACACATTTTTACTTTATAAACTATACAATCTCAGATATTGTGTTACAGTAGAACAAACAAGCTAAAATATCTAGAAATAGAATTACTGAGTCCTATTAAAAGTTTATGCTTAAATTTTTTAGGAATTGCCAAACTGTTTTGCAAAACAATTTCACCAATAGCCATGTGTGAGGGGTTCTAATTTCTCCACATTCTTATCAGCACTTATTATTGTCTGCCTTTTAATTATAGACATCACCTACTTGTATTTCATCATGGCTTTTATTTGTATTTCTCTAATGGTTAGTGATATCAAGCATTTTTTTCCCATGCTTTTTAGCCATTTGTGAATCTCTGGAGAAATGCCTATTCAAATTTTTCTCACCATTTTTTAAGGAGGATATTTGATTTGTTGTTGAGTAGTAAGGGTTTTTTTTTTTTTATAATACAAGTCTGCTTTCAGGTAAATCATTTTTGCAAATATATTCTTTAATTCTGTTTGTTATCATTTTTAAGACTTTATTTTAGGACACTTTTGCAATCATAGCAAAATTAAGAGGAATACACAGAGATTTCCCATATCCTGGCCCACCACATGCATAGTTTCCTCCATGATCAACATTCCCCACCACAGGAATTCATGGACCAACATTGATATATCATAATCACCCAAAATCTGTAGTTTAAATTAGGGAACACTTGTTGTTAAACATTCTATGGGTTTGAAAAAATGTATAGTGACATATCTCTACCATTAATTACCCTAAGAATCTTCCATTTTGCCTATTTAGTACTTTCCCTCCCCCTGGAAACCAGTGATCTTTTTACATTCCTATAATTTTGCCTCTTCCAGAATATCATTTCTTTGTAATCTTCAGTGGTCTTTTCAGCTTGGCTTCTTTCCCTAGTAATATGTATTTAAATTTCCTTTCAATCACTTCATGGCTTGATAGCTCATTTTCAATATTGAATAATATTCTACTATCTGAATGTAATATAAGGGCCAGGGATATAGCTCAGTGACACAGTGCCTGCTTGGCAAGCATGAGGTTGTGAGTTCAATTCCTGTTACCAAAAAAAATTTGAATGCAACACAATTTCATGTCCACTCACCTAACTGAACAACATCCTGGTTCCTCACAAGTTTTTGCAATTATGAATAAATCTACTACAAACTTCCACATGCAGGATTTTGTGTTGACATAAATCTTCAACTCATTTAGGTAAATATTAAAAAAAGCACAATTGTCAGATCATATGTTAAGAGTATGTTTAATTTTGTAAGAAACTGTCAAACTTCTGAAGTGGTTGCACCACTTTGCATCCCACCAGCAATAAATAGGTCTTATACCTTTGACGATGTCTTGACTTTTGACAATGTCAGTGCTTCAGATTTTGGTCATTGTATTGTAATGGTGTGTTGTGGTATCTCACTGCTGTTTTAATTTAATTTATATTTTCTTGAAGACATATGATGTGGAATGTTTTTTCATATATTATATATCATCTGCATATTTTCTTTAATGAGGTGTCCATTGAGGTCTTTGATCAATGTATAGTGACATATCTCTCCCATTATATTTTCTGGAATATTTTCACTACCCTAAGAATCTTCTATTTTGCCTGTTTAACTGTTTCCCTTCCCTGGAAACAAGTGATCATTTTACTGTCTCTTCTTTTCTTTCTGTTGAATTTTAAGAGTTCTTTGCAATTTTTTTCTTCAGTTTATTACTTGTCCTCTCATTCAATTAGTATTGTCTTTTTTCAAAGCAGAAGCCTTTAATTTTAATGAAATCCACTTTATCAACTATAGCTTGTGTCTTTAATGCTGTACCTAAAAATCATTATGCCAAAGGTCACTAAATTTGCTCCTATGTTACCTTCTAGGAGTTTTATAGCTTTGCATTTTACATTTAGAACTCTGATCCATTTCAAGTTAATTTTTGTGAAAAGTGTAAGGTATGCGTCTAGATTCTTTTTTCCCCATGTGAATGTCCAATTATTCCAGCACCATTTATTGAAAAGACTATTTTTGTTCCTTTTACTGACTTTGCTCCTTTGTTAAAGATTAGCTGACTTTATTTATGTGGATCTATTTCTGAGTTCTGCATTCTATTTCCCTGATCAATTTGTCTGTTCTTTCACCAACGCCAAACTGCCTTAATTACTGTTTTGAAGTTGGACACTGTCAGTCCTCCAACTTTGATGTTCTTTTCCAATACTGTGTTGAATAATCTGGGTCTTTTGCTGCTACATATAAATTTTAAAGTCATTTTGCTGGTATCCACAAAATAGCTTTCTGGAATTTTCATTGAGATTGTACTGAATTCATAGATCAAGTTTGGAAGAACAGATATCTTGATTATTTTGAGTCTTCCTGTCCAAGAGCATGGAATATCTCAACATTTATTTAGTTCTAGTTCTTTTTTGATATTTTTATCAGAGTTTCATAGTTTTCCTCATATAGATTGTATACATCAGTGATGGCAAACCTTTTAGAGCTTTCAATGATACAAACAGCCCCCTGTGACACGTGTGCCATAGGTTTGCCACCACAGGTGTACATATTTTATTATACTTACAACTAGGTATGTCTTTTGAGGGGTTGCCAATGTAAATAGTATTGTATTTTTAGTTTTAAATTCCACTTGTTCATTACTAGTGTACAGTCAAGCAACTGGCTTTTATACATTAAATGTGTGACTGTTTATTAGTTTCAGGGGATTTAATTGTTGTCGGTTGTTTACATATTACTTTATATTTAAAATCATAAAGATCACAGTTGATAATTCTTTGTATATATTTTGGATTTGATTTTGCTGAGGAATTTTGCAAAATCACTATGGTCATGAGTGAGATTAGTTGATAGTTTCATTTTCTTATAATATCTGTGTCTGATTTTGGTGTAAGGGTAATATTGTCCTCATAGGAAGCACTAGGGACTAATCCCTCTGCTTCAATCTTCAGATAGAGATTTAAAAAATTGGTATAATTTCTTCCTTAAGTACATGGTGAGCCTGTTTTTGAAGGTCATTAATTATTTGTTTGGTTTCTTAACAGATATATACTTATTAAGATCGTCTGTTTCTTCCTGTATAAGTTTTGGCAGATTATCTCTTGCAAGGAATTGGTCCATTATACCTAGATTATAAACTGGTGAACATCTAATTGTTCATAACATTTTATTGTATTTTTGATGTCCACTGGCACTGTAGTGATGTCCCCTCTTTCATTTCTGATATTAGTAATTTGCATACTAATTTTTTCTTAGTTAAACTGGCTATAGTTCACTGACTTTATTGATATTTTTCAAGGAACAAGCTCTTACTTTTACTGATTTTTTCTAATGATTTCCTGGTTTTTTAAATGTCACTTCTACTTTAATTTTCATTATTTCTTTTCTTCTTGCTTTGGATATAATTTGCTCCTGTTTTTCTAGTTTTCTAGGTAGAAATATAGATTGTTGATTATAGATCTTTCTTTTTTTCTAATATATGATTTTAGTGCTACATATTTTACTCTAGGCACTGCATCCTCTGTATCCCTTATATTTTGAGTGTCATTTTCAGTTTTACTTAGTTAAAATATTTTTAATTACTCAAGATTTTTTCTCCAAACCATGTGTTACTTAGAAATATGTTGTTTAATCTCTGTATATTTTGAGTCTGTCTAGTTATCTTTCTGTTTTTGTTTCCTAGTTTAAGTACTGTAGTTGATAACAGAAATTGTATGATATCTGTACTTTTAAATTTGTAATGGTGTCCTTTATGACCCAAAATTTGGTCTGTCCTGATGAATGTTCCATATGAGCTTGAAAAACTCTGCATTATTCTATTGAATATGTAGTCTGTATATCTCAATTATATTCAGTTGATTGACGGTGTGGTTGGGTTCAGCTATGTCCTTATTGATTTTCTTCTTGCTGGATCTGTCAATTTATAACAGAGGAATGTCAAAAAGTCTCCAACTGTGACAGTGGATTTATCTGTTTCCCTCTGTAATTCTATCATATTTTCCCTCACATAACTTGACACTCTTCTTAAAAACACTACATTTTTAAGAATCATTACATCTCCTTGAAGAGTTGATCCCTTTACCGTCATGAAAATGCTCTTCTCTATGCTTGATAATTTTCCTAGTTTTGAAGTCTGTACAGTTTGAAACTAATATAGCTGATCTTTATTTCTTTTGATTAGTATGAGCCTGATATATTTCTCCTTCCATTTACCTTTAACATATACATGCCTTTATCTTTAAAATTAGTTTCTTATAGACAGCATGTATTTAGGTCTTGACTTTTAAAGCACCCTGACAGATATGACAGTCCTATCTTTTAATTGGTGTCTTTAAATCACTGATATTCAAAACTATTATTGATATAGTTGGATTAATATCTATTATTTTTTCTATTTTTTTATTTGTTTCCCTTATTCTCTGTTCCTATTTTGTCTTTCACTCTCTTCCTGCCACTTGTGGTTTTATGCATCTTATATTATTCCATTATCTGTCTTTTCTTAAATATCAGTTATATATTTTTTACTTCTTTTAATCATTGCCCTGAGGTTTAATATATATATATATATATTAGTTTGCAACTAATGCAACCATGCTTTCTTTTGTGTCTATATTCATTTTTTGTTTTGCTGTACTGGTAAATGAATTCAGGGGCACTCTACCACTGAACTATAGGCTTTTTCATTTTTGCATTTGGAGACAGGGTCTCACTAAATTATCCAAGCAGGGTTTGAATTTGAGATTTTACTGCCCTAACCTTTTGAGTAGCTTGGATTACAAGTGTGTGCCCATCCCAGCTACAATTCCATTTTCAAATAACATTGAAACTCTTCATAGTACTGTGACCACCTTATAGTAAAACAATTCTCATTCTTCCCTCTTGATCCTTTATCATTGCTGTTGTTTATTTCACTTATATAAGTATATGTATGATATACATACAGAAGTTTACATAATCAAATACACTACTGCTATTATTAATTTTGAACAAAACATTGCCTGTTAGATGGTTAAGAAAAAGAAAAATATTTTTTGTCTTTACTTAAATTTTTATTGATGCTCTTCATTTCTTTATGTGGATCCAAAATGTCTGGCTTATATCATTTTTCTTCTTCCTAAAAAATTTCTTTTAAAATTTCTTGCAGAACAGATCTACTAACAACAATTTCCTCAAATTTTCTTTTGTGTGAGAACATATTTTTCCTCAATTTTTGAAGAATAATTTTGCAGGATCTCTGTCTCTTTGTCCTTATCTATCTCTCTCTCTCTCTTTTATCCCATTCTTCTTGCTTGTATGGTTTTTGACAAGATACAAGATGTAAATACTTTGTTCTTCTAAAGAAACTTTAGTAAGTTATTTTCTACTCTGGACTCTTTTAGGTTGTGTGTGTGTGTGTGTTATTTGTTGTTTGAAAATTATATGACTAGGTGTAGCCTTTTGGGGTCGGAGTAAGGTAAGGAAGGTTCATTTATCCTGTTAAGGTTCTACAAATTTACCGAATCTATGGGGTTTTTTCTAACATTAAGTTGGAGAAATTTTCAGTAATTAATATTTCAATTATTTCTTTTGTTCCTTTCTCCTCTTTCTAGTATTGCCATTACACATATGTTACACTTTTTTTTGTTGTTCCACAATCCTCTGGTATTTCTATTTTTTTTTCATCTTTGTTCTCTTTGATTTTCAGTTTTAGAGGCTTCTATTGATATATGCTCAGCTAAGATTCTTTCCTCAATCATGCCAAGTCCAATAAGTCCATTAAAGGAATTCTTCATTTCATTTACAGTTTCTAGTTTTTAGCACTTATTTTTGGTTCTTTAAGATTTCATCTCTCTGCTTATATTGCTCATTTGTTTTTGCATGCTGCCTGCTTATCACATTAATTATAGTTTTAAATCTCTAGTCTTGCAATTTCAATATCCTTGTCATGTCTGATGTTTTCTCTGCCTTTTCAAATTGTTTTTACCTTTAGTATGCCTTGTAATTTTTCTTTAGAGTCATGAACTCATGTACTGGGTAAAAGGATCCATCATAATTAGGTCTTTGGTAACATGATAATAATGTATAGGAGGAGGGAAAGCATTCTATAGTCCTGTGATTAGGATTCACTGAGCCTATACCTTTGGGTTGTGAACTTTGCAACTGTTTCTGATGATTTTTCTCCCCTCTTAGTGGGGACAGGTTGAGTACAGTGAGCTAGAGTTGGGTAGTTTCCTTCCCTGATAATACCCCATCAGGTTGAACTCTTGTTAACTAGTTTCTCCTGAGGACAGGCCTGGTTAAGGAAACAGAATGCACAAGCATATTTAAAAATCATTCATATCCCTTCCCCCTTCCAAAACCAGGTGATTTTTCTTCAATATTTGCTAGCAGAACCTCCCAGAAATAAAACTTACAAAATATGGGAGCACCTCTTTTGACTGAATTCTCCATGGAGTTTTTAATTCTAAACTTGTCCACACCAAACCTCCAGTTACCGTCTAAGTTGTCTGATTCACCTGTCTCTTGGCTTTAGAGTTTGCCCTGTGTCCTTAACTTTCTTATCAATCCAGGAAGAATTGTTGCTTTTTAATCTGTTCAGCTTTTAACTTGTTCAGCACAAAGCTGAAAACCAGAAATTCAATCTGTGTGTTGTCATTTT
Source organism: Cuniculus paca (assembly GCA_004365215.1). NCBI lineage: Eukaryota > Metazoa > Chordata > Mammalia > Rodentia > Cuniculidae > Cuniculus > Cuniculus paca. The sequence continues at coordinate 3,683 of RJWT010021311.1, read as the reverse complement.
ATTTTCTTGATGGTATCCTTTTAATCACAAAAGCTTTTAATGAAATTCAATTTACATACTTTTCTATTTTTTCACTTGTGTTTTTGATGTCCAATCCAAGGTCATATAGATTTACCCTTTGGTTTTCTTCTAAGTGTTTCATGATTTTAGCTCTTATATTTAAGCCTTTGATCTGTTTGAGTTAATTGTTATAACATACTATTTTGCATCTGGATATATATAGTATCATTTTTCACAAAGACTGTATTTTCTCATTGAATTTTCTTGGCACCTTTGTTGAAAATTAATCATAAACACAAATGTTTCTTTTTGGAATCTCAATTCTTGATCATGGTACTCTTGATTATGGTACCTTTGTAGTAAATTTTTAAATTGAAAACTATGAGTCCAAGAATGAAGATATTCTTCTTCTTCAAGATAGTATTATCAACTATTTTCAATTTTGAATAATAAAACAGTTGCCCCTAACTCAACTAGAAGAACTTCCAGTGTTTTCATTCTATCCAAAACCCCATATTAAGAGTAAGTTCATAGCTCGATGTATTACACTGTTGGAAAGCTATGGCCACCCTGACTTTTGTAGTGTCCCCTTCTGGCTCTAATACAAAGCTGGAAAGGGACACTACAAAACAAGAAAATTACAAATCAATATCCATAATGAACATAGGTTGCAAAACTCTCAATAAAATACTATCAAACAAAATTCAAATGCAATAGCACACTAAAAAGATCATCTGGATAAGTGGAATTTATCACAGTTATGTAAAGATAGTTAAGCATATGTAAATCTATAAAGGTAATTGTCTTGGTTATTTTTCTTCGTTGCTGATACAAACACCTGACACCCAAAGTGAAGCAAGGAAAGGTTTATTTAGCTTACAGTTCTTGGTGGTTTCAGCCCATAATCAGCTGGCTCCAAAGCAGAATGGCATGGCACTGGGGCAACACTTCAAGGCAGCAGCCAGAGGAAAAGAGAAAAGACAAGCTTCTTCTCTACCCTTAAATTGTACATAGGCCACCCCCCACTTCAGGTGGGTGTAACACTCACAAAATATCCTTGCCCTCCTTTGCACAGGATGAGGATATTTACAAAGTAAGAACCCTGGCTCCCTGCTGAGTCTCTCAGTTAAACTTCTAAACTTCTCAAGTTGACACAGTGTATTAACCATAAGAATCCACCCCTTGTCAACTTGGCAACCAGACATATTTCTTTAAATCAGCCTCCAGATACCAAGACATGCTAATTCTTACCATTTTGCAACTTGAACATTATAACACAACTTTAATAATCCTTAAGAACCAGCCATAAGTCTAGCAACATTACATTACATTAGAAACATAACATTTTGTCCTTGGACACTCAAAGACTCATGCACATCCCTCTATGTAAAAGGCATTTAGTCCATCAGCAAGAGTTGCCAAAGTCCTAGCAGTTTCAGCATTGAAACAGTTTCAGCATTGCTGAAAAGTCCAAGTCTCAAGTGTCTGAAATGTAAGGCAAACTCTTAGTTGCAACTCCCTTTACAAGTGAAAAGAAGATTAAACACTTTCAAAAGGCAAGGGCAAAAGACAAACATTTTCATTCCAAAAGTTACAAACAGGAGGGTACAAAGCATTGGGACAAAAGCAAGCCCAAAATCCAGCAGGACAAATATTAAGTCTTACAGTTGCATGTCCAGCATCTGAAGCAATGTGTGGCAAATTGTGAATTCCAAAGGGCTTGTGTGGTTCCACTTCTATGGCACTTCTAGTGGTCACCAATCCCCTGGCATCTCTCTTGTGCTGGCTCTGCTCCCCCATTGCAGGTTTCCTTAGATGATCCACGTTCCTGGCTTTTCCAAACTTCTGGGGTCTCCACTGGGGCTTCCACTGCACCTTTGGCTCCACACTCACAGCTTTATATATTGTTCTCTCAGGGGCACACTGCCTGGCCTCCCAGGCCCTCTGAAATCAGGGTGGAAGCCTTCTCAACCTCAGAACTTGTTCATTCCACATGCACCTAAAGCTAGCACTACATGGATGATGCCGAGGTCTGCTGCCAGCTGGAGCAGTAGCCAGGCTTTCCTCTCTCTTGGCTGTAGGGGTCAAGAGCCTGGATCACTAGACATTCTGAACCTGATTGTGAGGAACAGATTTTCTATGTCGCCGATTCTGGAACCTCTTGGGGCCTCTGCCTCCATTCTGGAACATGGTGCTCTGAGGCTTTCTCCTCAAAGCAATGTCTTCCACTTTTGCAGTTTGGAAGCTGCAAAGGTTCGAGACTTGCTGCTTTTTGCACTGCTTTCAGGCCATCTTTTCAATTTCTTTTTTCCGCGCAATCGAGGTCTCAGCTCTATCTTTACAGTCCACAGCTTTACAGGAGCTTCCTTTCTAGCCATAGTCAATGTTTTAAATCACCCTGCTGGGCTCTGTGCTCTTGATTCCCAACATAAATCTGGTTAAAAACCCCCAACAATAGCCATGCCACAGTCTCAACATTCAACTGCCTTGAAATTTCTTCTGCCAGATTAATCAGTCCACCATCCTTAATCTCAGTCTCAGGCAAAGTCTCTGAACATGAGCAAAATGCAGACAAACTTTCTGCCAAGCCATAACATACATCATGTGGAGTCCAGCACCCGATGCTGTCCTTCTCAGCAGAAACCTCCTGAGCCTGGTTCTTACCGGCAGGGTTTCTATCTGCCTTCTGGTCTCCTGACCTCTGACCAGAATCTCCACTACAGAGCAGCCTAAGCTGTTCTACCTCTATACATTCAGGCGACATCTCCAAACCTTTCCAAACTCTTCCCACAAGCCATTCCCAAAGGCTCTTGAACCACATGGTCAGGTACAGTCACAGCAATGGCCGCACTCCTCTGGTACCAAATTCTGTCTTGGTTACTTTTCTTCATTGCTGAGACAAACACCTGACACCCAAAGTGAAGCAAGGAAAGGTTTATTTAGCTTACAGTTCTTGGTGGTTTCAGCCCATAATCAGCTGGCTCCAAAGCAGAATGGCATGGCACTGGGGCAACACTTCAAGGCAGCAGCCAGAGGAAAAGAGAAAAGACAAGCCTCTTCTCTACCCTTACATTGTATACAGGCCACCCCACCCCTTCAGGTGGGTGTAACACTCACAAAATGTCCTTGCCCTCCTTTGCACAGGATGAGGATATTTACAAAGTTAGAGCCCTGGCTCTCTGCTGAGTCTCTCAGTTAAACTTCTAAATTTCTCAAGTTGACACAATGTATTAACCATAAGAGTAATACACTATATTAACAGAATGTAGGTTTGAAATCACATGACTATCTCAACAGACGCAGAAAAAATATTTGACAGATTTTAACATTCCTTTGTGGTTAAAAGCAAATGCTCAACAAATTCAGTATAGAAGGAATTTCAATACAATACATGCTGTATATGACAAACCCACAACAACTAACACTATATTCAACAATGAAAAGTTGAAAGCTTTTTCTCTAAGATCCAGACCAAGAAAAGGATACCTATTCTCATCAATTCTATTCAATTTAGTGCTAAAAGTCCTTCTCAGAGAAATTTTTCAAGAGAAAGAAACAAAAATCATTCAAATAGGAAAAGAAGTTAAATTTTTCCTTTTTGAAGATAACAATCTTATATATAAAAATTCCTAAGGACTCCACCAAGAAAAACAAAACTGGAGGGAGGACCAGACTCATCCTGC
>RJWT010021310.1:0-17633 GCA_004365215.1 Cuniculus paca | reverse complement strand
GTTCCAAGAGTTCACCTGGATCCCTCTCCCCATTATCTTTTCTTTAAAAGTATTTACAAATGTCCCTGGCAAAGGTAAGGGAGAGGTTATTTCTAATTTTAAGACATGGAAACTAAATTTGAACTGGAAAGATGAAGTAACTCACCTAGGATTACACAGGTATAGAAATGAGTCTGGATTAAACACAAGTCATCTGATTCTCACACTGAAAGTCATTCTGCTATCTGCTGGCCACTTTTCAGCTTATTCAATAATGATCGGTGAACTCCTAGGCAAGTCAGTTAATTTCTTTGTTCCCTCATCATTCACTTTATTTTTTTTCTAAGTCCCTCCCAGAGGCTCTAGCGTTTTACAGTTTCAGTATGTGTTCAGTCCTACAACTTAAATTCAAAGCTGTTCAATGTGCCAGGCCTCAGTAATCACTGGCTTAGATTCAAAGGACCAAGAGTCTTCATTTTATGGAGTGAGAGGTGGAGAAAGGAAGCTAGGTGGGAAGCTATGAGAAAAACAGGGTTAGGAATGAGACAGAGACAGAGACAGAGACAGAGATAAAGACAGAGACAGAACCAGTGCTTTCCACTTCTAAAAGTCATCCCCAAATGCAAAAGGGAAAGGGGGAATTACATACTATTCACTGTAAGCTTGGCTTTGACTGAGTAGGATGAACCAAAGTGATTGGAGATGACGCACTGGTATTTCCCTTCACTGGCAAACTCCACGTTGCGCAGCCGCAGAATGGTAGTGTACTCCATCACCTCACCACCCTGGGCCCGTAGGTGTGCATAATTTTCCATCTCAGCATCATGCAGGAGTTCATTGTCTTTTTTCCAAGCAAAAGTCATTGGGGAATCACTGCTGCTGGCAGCTGAGCAGATAAAACTCAAATTGGAGCCTTTTATTGCTGACTGCGTTTCTGGCTGAACCGTGATCTGCGGTTTGGGAAAATCATCTGCTCAAAATGGAGAGGAGGAGAGAAAACAATGTGAAGGCTCAAGAGTCCAAGTGCTGCTCAGATATGAGCACTAAGGAATGAAAAACAAATAGCACGTCAGGTCTGATCCTTAACTTATGTTGTGCAGGCAGACAAGCAGTGCTGTGCTGAAAGGATACTCTGGAAGGGTGTCTGTAAGTCACCTACCCATGTCAGGTAGAGACAGCAATCTATTTATTCATCATTGTTACCTGAGAGAAGACTCTTAATTTGAAACTATCAGAAAAACCATAGTTTATTCAAGATACCTTGTGCTTTATATCAGTATAAACAGGCAGTTAAGAAATCACAGGCGAAGTCAAACAATATGTAAACTTGCATGATGCATCAGGATAACTGGTAGACAGCAATTAAGTGATTATTTCAAAAGAGCCAATACAACTGGGTATGGTGGTGTATGCCTGTAACCCGGCATTCAGGAAACTGAGACAGCAAGATTGTAAATTTGAGTCCAGCCTAGGCAACTCATCAAGGCCCAGTCTCAAAAAGAGAGAGAGCCAGTAGAGGATTTCTAATGTTCTCAGTGTAAGAAATGATATATGTCTGAAGTGATGAATGGTCCAGTTCCTCCAATCTGATCATTACACACTGCAGTCATGCACTGAAAAGTCACTCTGCATTCCATAAATATGCACAATTACAATGTGTTAATTAAAAATCACAAGTATTTTTCAAAAAGGAAGAAAGCAGTTAAACTTCCAGGCGCATGGACCATCTTTAGAGTGTTACCATAAGAAACTACAATTTCTTCCATGTTCTCTACAAATAAGGAGAAATGAAATTCAGAAAGTAAACATCAATCACAATAATCTGTATCACCAAAGACAGCAATTAATACTCCATTTACCATAAGCAGAACCAATATTAAAAAGGAATAGAGCCAAAAAAACAGAAAAGAAAAGAAAAGAAAAAACACAAAATTCCGTAGTGCACAAAAAAGCATCTCCAAGTCTCACTGTGAGACACTGGCTCTAGCCAGGAGTTTGAAGCAGCCAATCAATCATGTGGCTGTGCTGCCCTGTCAAAGCTACATTATAATTACAGCGGAGCAACTCTTTCATTCCAAACAGTTATTTTTAGTTTTCTGTTACTTTTTGGAAAAGCTACCTCTTTTGAGAATTTCAGTTTCTCAGAGATGTTCGAAACCCAGAGAGAAACATCTCAGATTTACTAGCATTTGTATTCTTCGAGTGAACTGGTGGGTGAATGAGCAAGAGGGGTGGGGAGCTCCTCTGATAACTGCAATGCTGCTAATTTTCAATACGAAGTCTTCAGATTGTAAGCAAAATAATTTCATAGTATGTACTGTTATTCTGAAATTCTCAACTGATAAATCAGTGTCCAGATACAGAGTCAAAAAAAATAATGGCAATAGATATGTATTTGTCTCAAAGTGACAGGAGCTCCTATCTTGGAAGTAGAGAACTGTGAAATAGGGACCATGGGAAAGGAACATCTCAGGTCCTTACTGATGGATGCCAAGTTTATTCGCATCCAAAAGCTACATCAGAGGTTTTATTTCCAGAAACTGCTGGCACTATTTAATGCTGCAACCTAAAAAAGAAAATACTGAAGGCCAAGCAGTGTTGAGTATATGCTTAAATAGCAATGTAAAATATGGTTCTCACATAGGCTTAAATTTAAGCGAATTTTGATTCCATGTTTCATATACACATTTATTTTTATAAAGGTTTCCCTGCTAATAGTAAACAGTGTCGGAGACAGAAAACTGCGTCAGAGATGGAAAGTTAACATTTTTAATTAAGATCTGCTCCTAACTAGCTATGTAAAGTTTGGGTAAGAAGATTTCTAATGCTGAAATTCTTGAGGGCTAAACAATAGCCTTTAGAATTATTTATAACAAATTCAAATTTGCTGTTACTCACAATGCTTTGCCCAACCAATGGCTCATTTTTCAGCAGCCCATAAATCCTTAGCTACTTAATTTTCTTTTTTCTATGAGCCTCTCAACAAGCCCTAGAGTTGTGGAGAAAGCAGTTAAGAAACTTCCAGGCTCATGGACCACCTTTGGCAATACCACTATTGGGAAGTGCAATTTTCCCCATGTTTTCCACAAATAAGGAGGAGCAAAAGTAAGAAAGCAACATCAGTCCTAAGAATCAAAATCAACAAAGGCAGCAATTAACACCCCATTTACCAAAAAAAGTGTCAATAAATATTAAAAACAAGTATCAGAGCCTCCACTTCATGGATGCAGAGACTGTAAGATTTTGGGAACTTAAGTGAAATATCTTGTAGTTCTCCCAAGATCCAATTTCATTCTCTTTCCACCAAACCACTCTGATGCCAAAACAAAGAAGAAGAAATTTTAGAGAACTCTCTTTCCCATCTGTAAAATTAGAATAATCAGCAAACTATAGATCCATTTTCATCTATCTCAGCAGAAATAAAGGCTTTATTAAGAGAACATACGTCTGTTCAAAACCATTATTTGGATAAACGGGAACAAAAATCAAAGGCAATACTTATACTCACCACACACAAAGCCATCTGGGCTAATGGCAAAAATACTTCTTCCTTTTAGCAGCTGAGGATGGGCACAACTGGCATTTACAAAGCTCTGAAAGTTGTTCTCCGCCACCCACTGTGGGAGCCATTTTAGTTGGCAATCACACAAAAGACTTGATGTATTTAAATGCCTGAGGAGAGTAATTACATTCAATTTATTCTGTATGAAATGCAGATTTCCACAAGTAAGCTAAAGTAAATAATAAAGCAATGAATTTAGAAATTGTTATAAATATTTCAGAGTCCATTTTAAATGTAAGAAATGTACCTGGCATATATTTTTTAAATTATTGTTGTTGCTCTTGTCTTACTGGGGCAGAAGAGCTAAAATATCAAAATTTCTGAATACTAAAATATTGCTACTATATTTAGGTACCTTACTATTTTATACTTTGACCCCACAAATTTAGGCTGCTAATTCAAAAAACACAAAGAAAAAGAAACTCCATGCTACAATGAAGGGAACAAACAACCAATTCCTTTTGCTTTCTGGTATAAAAATTAAGTAAGGTTAAGATGTGCTAGACATTTTTTATAGACACATAATCTAGAATGACACAGCATAAGACAGTTTTCGCTTCTATCCTTATTTGAAACTCTCGAAAGGAAAAGAAAAGCTTACAGTTGTTGAAGCTTCTTCATTTGTGAAAATGCATTGCCTTGTAAAGACATAATGGCGTTGTCACTCAGGTCTCTGAAAAATAGCCAAGTCAAACATATTAAAGAACATTACGGTCATTTTGTGTCCTCAGACAAAGTTCAGGCCATATTGCCCATCCCATTCACCAAGCATATGCCCTAAGTGCTGAAATTCATGAATGTGGCAGGCAACTCCAGGAAGAATCTATCCTAAAACGTGGGTGGAGGACCAAGGATATTTGTCTCAGAGACAGATTCTGTTGAGTGTCATTTTTTTTTTTAAACCACTTAGTGGTTACTTGACTCCTAAGGTCCCAACCTGTTCTGCTATATTGTTTTAGTGTATTTCTCATTATGTAAATTAGTAACTACTACTTAACTCTTAAATACACAAATAAAATTTCTCATAGCTATGTGCTTTTTAAAACAGCTTTCATAGAACACTTCCCATGACATGCACTCTGTTAAGTAACATATCATTGATCCTTAAAGCATCCCAAAAGAAGATGGCATTACATGTAGTTCAATTACAAAGGGGAAAGTAAGAGCTTGATCAATTCTAAAACCTAAGCTTTTAAACACCAGCATAATTCTGCTACACACAACTCACTAATATAAAGGCAGGAAGATGTTCAGACAAGAAATAATTCTTAAGACAAACACTCTATATAACACATTTTAAAAACTAAAGAATATTCTGGGCTGACTTTATTTCTAAACAGCACTTATAATCAGCTTAAACTAAAATACTATCCACACTGATCACTATGGTCTCTTTACAGAGGTCAAAACATACAAAAGGGATTTCTGAATTAGACAGGCAGCAACAGGAGACAAAGAAAGAAGATGCCAGGCATGGGTAGGGAAAGAAGCTAGGTAAATAATGGAAGGTTACAGAAGAATGAAACAGGGGTTTATAGTTCACTGATCTACTAATTTCACTTTCCCAGAAATGCAATGGGCCGGATGACAAACCCTCTGGCTAGTTTTCCTTTGAAAATAATCTGTTTCAGGAACTATAGCAATACAGGCCCACCCTTCCAAAATAGCTTTGTGGAATCATTCTACTACAATTCTTCCTGCTGTACTGTCAGGTATGGGAATCCAAATCTCCCTCAAACTAAATGAGGCAGTAAGAAGATGACTATGAGGTGATTTATAGATAACACCCAACTCTTCATTCTCAATATAAAGTCCAAAGGAGTCAACAAAACATATGCATATTTCATGTGATAGCTTCTTTTGTCCAAGTTAATAGACATTAAAACTTTTGGCCACAAGCATTCCTTAAGAGTCCAAGTAGACACATATATTACTTTTGTAATTTTACCGTACAAATATAAAACATATACTGGTGGTTTGTTGATTCAATTAGGCAAAACACAATGTTCAGGCAACTTTGGGCTCCTCCCGATATCAGCTAGCTTTCTTCTCTCAGTGGGTGAAAATCTTGAACCCCCGAGTCTCATTTCAAATGTATGTTCCAGGAGTTCCTGGACTGGGGGCAGGGATTGGTCTGGCAAGAGCTGGAGTGATGCAGGGACTTAGCAGGCAGCTATGTCTTAAGCCCTATTTCTGCCAGTCTGATGGATCAGTAACTAATGGGTCACTGACAAAGAATGATGGTGGTGGTGGTCACAATAGTGGGGTTGTGCATTTTATATTAAGCATCAGCAACAAAAATTCTCCATATAGTATTTTAATCCTCCAATGTCACTCTTACAGATTATGAGGAGTTGTCTTTTTGATCTTTAAGATCCAAGTCATTTTAACTGTCCAGTGGAATCAATGACCCTTCAGAACCTCCACTTAAATTAAAAATAAAGATAATTCTACCTACTGAATAGCATTCTTGTAAGGATCAAGTGAGATATACCTGGCACAATGTCTAACATGTAATAAATTCACAATATGTGGTAGGCTTTTTAAAAAGTAAATAGATCAGTATGTGATAAGAAAATCTAGTAATGAATTACTGCAATTTACCTAAATGCATAATCATAAACATATAAACTTCCATACAGATAGGTAGGGAAATTGGGAAATAGGCAGATAGGTAGATAGATACACAGATACAAAGAAAGATGGCTGGTAGATGTGTAAATATAATTTACAGTACCACCAGGAGAATGCCAACAAAATTACATTTCAGTTGTGTCTTTCATGACACAGGACTAAATATCCATCTTAGACTACCTCTGGGGTAACTAAATTCCAGCTACTCACAGATGTTCTAATGCATCCAAACCAGTGAAGGCTTTTTTGGTGATAGATCGAATCCGGTTTCCCTGGAGTGTGCTAAGGAGAAACAAGAACAACAACAATAACATACTGGAACAGTTCATTTAAAAGAAGCCATTTTGTGGGGTGGCACACTTACAAAAAGAATTGCTTTTTAAATCATTGGTGAACAATTCCGTTTTCTCCAATTAAACAGTACATTTTGTAAAAATGGAGCCATGTCATCTACTTTTAATATTATAGTTCAATATGGTTTTCAAAGAATTTAAAAGAGAATCTGGCAAAAATGGTATGTGTGAGTTCTTCTGATTGAAACACTGTTTTTCAAAGCTTTTTTAGGAACAGACTGATAACTGTATTTCAAGGAAAGTATTTCCAACAAATCAAGTATTCGTGGAGGTTTGTTCCTTCCCCTCCTCATCTGGAGATATCTTTGTCATCAGTTTAAAATATCATATGGCCATCTGTAAGACCTTTTTAGAGTTAAGTACAAAATGTTTTTATCTTACACCCTTGGAGCCTACTGCAGCATTATCAAGGGACACTGCATCACTTTACTTCAAACTGCCTTGTGAGTACAGCACACAGTGCTGAGGGTTCCAAAGCGTTGAAGTTTGTAAGCGCCTTCACTTTAACACAGGGAAAATCCAAAAATCTAAGCACTCAAAGTAATTTAAAGTTCTCATTTAATTAAAATAAGTTATACAAACTGAAGTGTTTGATTTTCTTCCTTTTATCCAAGAAGAAAAGTCAAATGATACATACATATCTTCCACAACAGGACTCAGAGGAAATGATAAAGGGTGGAAAACCAGATTGATTACACACTTACTTCTAATCTCATGATGTCAATTCATGGAATTTTAAGTCAAAGAGTAAGCCCAATTGTAAGGCAAATTATACTCACAGCCGCCTCAGTTTGTCAAGCCCAGAGAAAGCACCATTCATGTCTTCAATAGTCCATGAAATTTCATTGTTTTTCAGATCCCTAATTTAAAACAAAAACAAAGAAAAAAATGAATCTCTTTAGAGATACGTGTCAGAAATCTAAGATCACCACCCAGGTGGCATGTAATTTGTAATAAATTCCCCCTATTGTCTTCACCTCTTTCAAAGTACAGTAATAAGCTCTTATGTTTCTACTATCCCTCTAACCCTGTTCTCTTCTCTTAAGAATGTGTAAAGTTTTTGCCCCAAATCAAGATGGTTGATTCTAGCCCTGTTAATTCTATTATGATGACTAAATTCTGAAAGCCTGAACAGTTTGAAAACTGCATTAAACTTTAAAACCACGGTTCCAACCACACAAGTAAGACTTCGCCAAAGCATACAGCATGCCTTTCAATTACGTCATGCTTGCAACAGGTCCTAGAGCACAAATTTCTGACAGTGCAAAAAATCAAAAGCCCATTGCACAATTAATTCAACTTTCTTCTCTCACTTGGGACAGAGATCAGGATATGGATGTAACTACCTAACAGGGATCTTCCTTCACTGCTTTTGTATATCTTTTGCTCTAGCTATTTTTTCATCTGTATTTTATAAAGAAAAATCAATGGATTTAAAATTGTTTCCAACTAAGCAGTTACTGACTTCCTGGAGATCCTGAGAAAGCTAAGAAGGATAATCATCCAGACAATCCAATCACTGTCTTTTTTAATCCCTTTAAGAAACACATATGGGTGAAAGGGATCCATTTTAATCAAACTGTTCTGGGAAAGATTAAGATGCTACTTTTGAGGCTATACACATTTCCTTGACAACAAAGAAAAGCTGCTGGGAGGAAAGTGGGCACATTTAGGAACCAATTAGGTTCATATACTAAGAGCAAAATGTGTAACTTACAAAGTCTTTAAACTGGAAAGCCCCCGGAAGGCACAATCAGCAATGTAGTTGACTTTGTTGTCCCCAATGTGCAGTGTATTTAGTAAGCTTAGGCCAAGGAAGCTTGAATCATCTAACCTCGATAACTGGTTGAAAGTTAGGTCCCTGTAAAGAAAAAGAGAGTTTAAAAAATGTCCTTCGTTTTTCCACTCAACACAATGATTTATTTTCAAAAAGCCAGGTAATAAATGTAACTACCACGATCCTTACTGAAGAATTCTGCCTAAACAATACTCTGGTAAACATCATTTCTAATCTGAGTAATTAAAAAAAATAGCTATGACTACTTTGGCCAGTGTGCCACAAACTGAAACATCAGAGTGGGCTTTAACTTATCACAGTAGAAATATGTGAGGTTGTGTTAGAAAAAAGCTGTCACCTTGGAAACTTTGTTATGAAAATTTCACAGATCAGTGGTAAGAAGCTCATGCTCTGGCATGATCCCTGCTCGTGAATCTGAGGAGAATAAAAGGCAACTCACAGCTCGCTGAGTTTCTGGCAGAACTCCCAGGCATCAGGGCTGATCCTGTTGATGGCATTCTGGCTGAGATGGAGTTCCTGCAGCATCAGCAAGCCGTAAAGCCAGCCCTTGGTAATCTCTGTTAGGTTGTTATGGTCCAGCTGCCTACATTCACAATACGAATCAAAGGCAGATCTAGAGTTTATTATCCAGTCTCTTCAAAGGGGACACATGATTACAACCTACTACATATTCCTATTGTTACTAGATATTTAGCTTTTGTTACATGAAAACATCAGCAAAAAATATATAAAGACTTGCTTATAAAATTTATATGGTTATAAATTCTCAATTATGTTACCTGAAACAAAACTGAACACTAAATTACAAATAAGATTGTGTATTATAAGATAAGCATATGATTTTCACTAAGAGATACTGAATGTTCACTGAGCATTCTATGATCACACTACCTTAGTGGGAACCATGATAACCCACTTACAAGATTTCCATGTTGCTCAGCCCCCAAAAAGCTCCATCCATCAGTTTTGTTACTCCATTTCTTTGCATCTTCAGAGACTTCAGAGCACCAAGCCCTTGGAATGTGAGTCCATCGACATTTCTAATCTTGTTTCTGTTCAGTTCACTGCATTGGATATTACAATTAAACAGCTTACTTGACAATTAAACTCTAGAGGTAGTAATCGTTTCCACTACTACAATATATTTAACCTAGTCAGTGTTAAATTACTCAGAATATTTTTAATTTTGAGATATTTTTATTGGGAAGGATTTCAATTTGTTAGCACTAAGTAAATTTCTCTGAAATGTGTGATGCATTTTTGGAACAACAGGATATTGAAAATAGACTGTACTTTAATTTCTAAACCATTATCCACTCAGGATAGAAACAAACAAATCAATAGCTGTGTTTACATGATCCGAATGAGGGTATTAAATATTACAGTAAAACAAGAGGTATATTCAAGAGCACAGCAATCAAGGATATCCTGCTCAATCTGCTTACAAAGTCAGTATCTTCTGCTATTCTGTTTTGGGTTGAATGCTTTCTTATAGACAGTAGTTCTCAACCTTGGCTGCACACTGGAACCACCTGGGGAGTTTTAAAATTTACGGAAGCCTAGCTCCTACCCCTAGAAGTTTTAATGTAATTGGTCTAGGGTGTGGCCTGGCCGCTGGGATTTTTAAAAGCTCCCCGAGTCTCTGTAATGTGCAGCCAAGGTTGAAAACCACTATTGCGGGAGCCTGTTCACAGATCATTCCACCATTATTAACAAGACAGTTCTTTACAGCCACTTAAGCTATCAGAGCCTCCTGGAGCTGTTGGCATTCTTCTTATAAACCACAGCTGTTGAGAGCCCCTGTGATTTCCTCAGCACCACAATGGCACCTTTGCAAGGGGGCCATTCAATGATAACATTGCTCTAGCTTTTTTTTGTAACAATCTAACGTGTCTTGTCAGGCAGCAGCTGGCAGCTCTTTCCAATGAGGAGATTCTGTAACTCCAGCTCTCAAAGGAAAGGCAGCTACATGCCTATTTCTAAGCTCCTTTTGCCGACATTGTGGACTTCAGTATACAGACACCAAGAGTTTGGAGGAGATGATGACATTTGACTCACAGGTGCTGCAGCTGTGACAGCTTAAACATTTTGGGTGGGATTGTTGAGATCCGGTTCCTGTTTAGCTTCAACACCAGGAGAGTATTGGCCAAGTTGTCAAAGTACCCAGGTTCCATGGATGTGACTCTGTTGCTATTGATATACCTGTTGAAAGTTTGCAGATGAGCTGCTCTGTCTTTTTGTTTTTGGAAAGTTAAAGTGCATATAATCTCTATTATAAAGAATCTCCAGAGACTTAACCAATGGGCACCTAAAATCATTCCTTGAGGAGAAATATTGATTAATAGACAGACAGCCTGGCGGTGTAGCTCAACGGTAGAGCACTGACTTATTATGTGTGAGACCCTGGGTTCAATCTCCAACACCAAAAATGAAAAAACAAAGATTCATACATACTGCTGCACAATATTCTAGATTGACTAGAATATTTGAAAATAATAGAAATTGGTTATGGATACATATCTACTTTTTGTGAAACTTGTTATTTAAATAACAACAATGGTTTCATCTTATTTTTTTTTTGAGTATTTTTTTTAAAACCATTTTTACACCATATAGGTTTTTAGGTAAAGAATACCTAATTGTTGGTGATCCAGAAATGTAAATAAAGAATAAAGTGAAGATTTTGATTATTCAGGATTGTAACAAATTTCAACTCAAAACGAAAATTACATTTTTTGATTCATCAGCAGTAAAATAGGCAGAATTGTATTTTAAAGTATTTTTTTTCTTTTCATTGTAATGTAATATTTTCATTAGAGGTGAAAATTTCTGGTAAAAAAAACTTCACTTACAGATACTTGAGTTGAAGGTGTGGAAATGTGGTTTTAAGTTCTGAAACGTTATTGCTGCTCAGGTCCAAAGTTTCAAGGGATTGAAATTGTTTCAGATGTTCGGGTAATATCTCAGCAATCCTGTTTCCAGCCCTAAAATTAAAAGGCATCACAGATCACAGGTTTTATGTTACAATAAACTGAAAGGAGAAAAATATTATTTATTTCTAACTTGTTCTTCAGAAATATGAAAAACTAATCTAAATAAAATACGAAAAACTGATCTAAATAGTACTTCTAAAAGTTAAACAGCAATACCATGGCTATTTTAATTTATTTATTGAATCATAAATTATGATACACTATTAGAATATATAATAACCATTCCTACACAAATTTGACATATAGAAGTGACTGTTTAAATTCTACACACTTAAAACCGATTGATTTTTAACGGTATTTTTCTTAGTTCTTCTTTTTATTAAATGGTAAGTAAAACATTTTGTACCAAGTAGGCATACCAGGTACTAATGTAATAATTCCCTTTCTCTTGATTCCTAATCTAATTCTTCTTTTGGAAAGTACCCAAACCACAGGTGCCAATGAACTTCAAATACTCATCGGACTGGGCTTCTGTATCAGTGACGAAGTTCCAGGGCTTTCAATATTTCAAAAGTATTACACAAGAGCACACCAGCCTAAATATTCCCTGGGCACAGCTCAATTAAGACAGGTGGACATTAACAATCCTAAACTACATGGCAGTTACTGGCACATGTGGCTCTCACAATTGTAAAGAAATGTTAGAATTCAGTTCTGTAGTTACGGCACTCCCATTTCAAGAGCTCAACAGCCTATTATACCTGGGACAAAGCTATCAAATGGGACAAAGCACATATAGACTATCTCCACTTCCATGGACAGTTCTACTGGTGAGTATTTCTGGACTTAAGATAGGAGGTGGGGCATGAAGCAGGAAATAAAAAGAAGCTAGCTCAAAACTCTTTTAACAGGTCTTCGACACTATAGTTCTCAAGGGGAAATTCAGCATTAAGCAATAGTTTTGTTAGAAAATAGTAATCAAACAGAAGTGCAAGTCATCTCAATTGTCATAGTAGATCAAACATCTTGGTGTTTTTAGATCGTCATTTGGAGGGAAAAATAACATGCCAAAGTAGAAAAGCTGGGAAGGTCATCAGATCCCACCTACAAATCATAAAAAGATCATCTCTTTCCATCCCAAGGAACAATGAGACAACCTGAATGTTATAAGAACGCTATCATACAAAAGTCGCATGCAGGTGTTTCTATAGAATGCAGTTGTTTTCACTTACTGAGAAAACTTAGAAAACATATCTCATGTATATTTCCCTTAGCCTGAGAATATATTTCATATGTGCATCTCTCTTACTAAAATCTGGATTTCTATAGTTCTTTAAGCTTATTACGATCTTTGGCATAGGTCTCTTACCACATCAGGAGGTTCCTGAGTTAGGTACACCTCAGACATATTCACAAAATCCTACACTGCATTCTGATAGAGTATGTGCACAACTGATCTTCTCTGACAGGCTGCAAGCTTCTTGGAAGCAGGGAGTGTCTATATCTGCCTTGGAATGTGTGTGAAATCTAGTAACGCTGAGCACATTTTAGGCACTGAGCCCTACACTTTTCATGTATTATGCCATTTAATCATAAAATAATTTCTGTGGTATAGATATGATATGTATTTTTAAAATTAGGAAACTAGGGGGTTTTTCACATAACAAGTCTAAGCATTTCTAAGCCACTTCACCGAGTAAGTCTGGATTGGTCCCAAACCAATCACTGAAGGCTTTGTTTAGTAGAATACAGAGGATCAAAGATATCTTGATAATTACATTCTTACTGGAGATGTACTGCCAAAAGTTCTAACACTTCTCACCTTGCAAAAATGCAGAATTTCTAGTCTCAAACTGATGTGGAACCTACTCTGGCTTGTTGAACAATCACACTTACGAATGTCCCAGAACAGGGCCTCTCCCAATCACTGCCTGTATGCTGCATAGGTAAGAGAGGGCCTCAAGAGTTTGTGTGTGCTCAGCACTTGCCAGAGTCAGAAGGTTACTTCCTGGATGTGTGCAAACGGCCACTGCTGTTTCCTCCACAAGTAAGAACAGCAAGCAGGGGAAAATGGGCCACACAGTCTATATTTAAAAGCTTAACACAACTATTCAAAATAATGTTAAAATTCATCAGACATTATTTGTAAGAACTCTTGGGATATCTTTCATCTTTAAAATTCAAGTCATCAGATAATCTAACACAATTTTTAAAAATAATCCTCTTCTACGTAAAAGCATAAACAGTGTATATCTTAAGAGTCATATTTTGTGATAATAGCCCATTTAAAAAAAAAAAGGCAAGCAGTCCTATTTACAAGTCATACATTATCATATTCCTGTAAAGTCTTGCAAGGTTTGTTTACATTCAAGTCAGCCATGACCTCTGATTGTGACCATTTCCCACATCTGGATTCACCAATGTATATAAACTCCTTGATCTAGCTGTGAGGTACAGGGTAATGCAAGTGAGACAATTAGTCAATTTCTAGGTCCCGGAGATGGATTCAGTCCAAGAGACAAGCCACAAGGCTTTAGGGTCATGGTGTGTGGATTAAACAAAACCACACTTGGGGGGTCACAAATTTAAATACATAAACCAGCATTTGTATTACTAGGATGTCCTCCCACAAACTGAAGTAGCCTCAAGTGTCCAAAGGCCCCCTTTGTCCAGTTCCTACCCTGCCTCTAGTCACATCTTCTTTCAAACTGCATCAGGTTTTGGCCCTCAGGCTGTCTGTGGCTAGTATAGCTACTCTTATACAGTATTTAACAACAACAAAAAGAAAATCGTCAGTTATAGATTTTTGCAATAAATGGAGCAAATTATTCTTTTGAAAGAGGGAGCAGCACAGGTGTCTATTACGCTGGTCACACAAGGCTACAAGTTAGATAACAGACCATACAATCTTTGGTTTATATATTCGTTTTGTTTACAAGGTAATTATGAACAAGGTATTAAAACTGCCAATTACTTGACTGACGAATAAAATTTTCCTTGCAGTAAAAGTTTGCTCTGGCCAAAGCCAGCAATTTCCTGAGCTGCACACCTCCTAAATTGCAGTGGCAAAGTGCTCGGTTATAGATGCAGCATGCACAGTGCAGTCTTTGTCAGCTCTGCTGCCCAGCACAAAAATCCCTTACAACTGGCAGGATAATAGCTCCTGTATCACAAAAATTTAAATTTGTCCTAAAGGAACTGAATTAAATCCAAATGTCAGCTTCTTATTAGCTCCTAGCCTAACTGGCAATAACCACCTGATACATACCAGTTTAAAACAAAAAACAAAAACAAAAACAAAACAACTTGCTTTATATCATGAAAGGAGTTTTTAAAAAGGGAGCAACCACATTTTTAAAAGCTAGATTTTAAAATACCTTTATCATCTGAAACTCTGAAACTAAATGTATTTCAGAGAGTGGATCACAAATAGCCATTTCCAGAAGACAAAGATTCAATTCAGCTCCAGCTTTCATTTTTCTCTGAATATGGATAATTGCCAAAACAGATCAAAACATTAAGAGGCAATGCAGTTAATATTTTGGCAAGAAATGTGAAATACTTGAATAAAAACAGAAGTGTGTGAATACCCTTTCCATTAATTATTGGAAATGCCACATTTCCATTGTTCAAATACTACATATGGTTCTGGACATATTAGAAGGCTTCATGAAAATCCATTTTAGAGACTGAGTATTTTGTCTATGTTGATGGTACAGGGAGTTCTATGGTCAAATCATTGCTGAGGTGAAGTATAATTAGTCCCTCATGGACCAACAGACCCGAGGGCATGGCTGGTGGGGAGCACACACAGTTCCCTCAGGCTTTTAAGAGGCCACAGGAAAATAAGTCCCGCACATTTTAGCCTTGGCTTCTTAGGTCCAACAATCATGCTTCATTTTGTTGCCAATTTCATCCTTCAGCCACCTTTACCAAAATGCTTTAAAGTGCAAAGACAAACATAGCTTACCATTTTCTTTTGATGATGTTTACTCAGAGTGCTGGAGAGAGATCCAACCATGAATAAGATGGAGATGCCCTTGACCTCAAGGAGCCTGAAGTCTTGTGGCAGAAACAGCCAACCAACAGGAGAGATCAACAGTGTGGTAAGTACTATGAGAAGGAATGAAGAAAGAGCAGAGGAAGTTGAAAGGGCAGATTCCAGAGAGGAATGGGTGGACTGTAGGTGAGAAAGCAGAACTTCCCACAGGAAGGACAACTACACCAAGGCTTGGAGGACAAAGCACTGACAAGGGAGAGGGAAGGCTAGTGTTGTTCAAGCAAGAACAAATACATACATGAAGACTCAGGCAAGTGAGAGCAAAGCAAAGTTTCTTCCCCTGAGTCAATGAAAGAATTCTGCCTTGATGACTGGAGTATGGAATGCATGAGTAGGGATAAGAGCAACACGAAACTCACGAGTAAGGTGGCTAAGAAGAGGTTAGGTCAGAGACCTGGAAGCCATGTTAGTCATTTGACTTTTATCTCAAAATCCATTGTATGGAGGGGTCAGCAGATTTCAAATGGCAGGTGACAACATTACATGTGCATTACATGATGGCTGTTCTGGCAGCCGGCAGTGGAAAGACTAAAGGGCAGACAAGAGGAGGCATAAAAGCACAAGTAGGAGGCTCCTAATTTGATGCACAGAAGTTGGTTTGATGTCTTAATGGTGATGACCTACTTAGACACCAGCAGAGGAGGTGGAGACCCTTCCTCTAGTGTCCAGAGCACAGGCTGAGCTTTTTTCTTCCCCTGACTACAGGCCAGGTTTCTAGTTCTGTAGCTTCTGACCTTGGGACCTAGGTCAGCTCTAGGAGTTCCCACTCACTTTCTTCATTATTACTGTGCTTTGTGTTTGGGCTATGGGAAGACTTCTAAAGGTATGGAGTACAGTATAGGATCCCTTCTTGCTCAGGAATAAGATGCTACTAACCAAAAGAGCTCAGTACTGGCATTTCACCAGGAAAATGGTTCTGCTATCCTCACACATTAGAAATGTGCTTACACGTTCTGATACACTAGTTAGAACATAGGCTCTGAAGATCAAACAGACCTAAATTATTAACAGTAAAATATAATTCATAAGGTTACTGATATGACCACTTGATGTGATAGTGATATTTTTTGATTTATCATCATCTTCAGAAACTCTAAGTGTCCCAAAAGCACTCATGTACTCTTATGTGGATATAAATGGTGTTAGTTTATTTCTAGAATATGAAAACAAAACCACAGAATGGAATATTTTTTGTTTGTGAGGAATTAGAATATCAGATTTTTCCACAAAGAAATTCCTGAATGAATCAAGTCCTTGATGAATAATAAAAATCTGTTAATAGTTTCAACTGTCTCCTACCTACTGCACCAGATGATACAGGCAGCTCATGGCCTTGCAGTTGTGATGTAAATAGCACTATTGGCTATTTACAGAAAGTCTGTGCATGCAGCATTTTTCTACTAGAGAAGAATGCCCACTGAAACTTAATTTGAAACTATTTTTGTGTCTGCAATGCCCTCTTTTCTTAACACGCATCACTCTAACCATATTGCTTAAGTCCAACTCAGTGACTGCAACTAGCAATTGCTGAATTTGTGGTTATTCCACCCAAATATGCATCAAGCATTATGAGTGTATTGACTATGAGTGTCTGACCTAGTTCCAGGAAATACTGATTTCTATATGTAACTTCCAAGCAACCAGCTTCGCATCATTTATAAAGAAATTTCAAGTTGTGAAAGAAAACAGTACATGTTACAAACACATATAAGGCCACTGATTTCCAACAACAGCCCCTCTCCCTCCTTCCAACAAAACAAAATAAGTTTCTTTGAGCCTCCATGAAAATTACTTGGGCTGAAATAGCTAAGAGCCCTTAATATCAGGCTGCTTTTGACAGATAGATTTGGCAAGCAATGAACCTCTCCCATACAGATAAAAATAAACCGTCTTTGCTCATCTCTTTTCTAAAAAGATAATTAAGAAGCTTCATTAGAAGAACACATGCTTAGACTGGTCCACCAGTACTGTGGCATCAAAGAGTGAAGCCAACTGAGGAAGCTCCTGCAGAGACAGATTCTTGATTAAGAACTAATGATACTAACTGGCAAAGGAGCAATTGTACAAGGAGTGAAAAATCAGTTCTATCTCTCTAACTCTTTCACTTTGTAATACTTACATGGGTGTGAGGAATAAGAAAGAGAGATTTACACAATTGATTATTTCCCCAAGTGCGTACACATCCATTTATCTTTGAAGAATACTCTAGGCAGGCCAGTGCCTTGTGTGGTATCATACAACCATCTGCGAACAAATTCAAAGCATTGTGAAAGGAAGGAAGGAAGGAAGGAAGGAAGGAAGGAAGGAAGGAAGG
>RJWT010021309.1:0-17630 GCA_004365215.1 Cuniculus paca | reverse complement strand
TTATAAGTAATGTCTAAAATCTACAAGTCAGTAGGTATCACAGAAATAAAATTACATTCAAATGGTTGTTTTAGTTGTGAAGTAATGAAGACATGGGTATTGAAATGATTTTTGCTTTTATTATTATTCAATGTTAGCTGCAAATGATCTGTTACAGAGGGTCTTATATTGGTTAAAAATAAATTGATTCAAACTCTCATATTGAGTTGTAATTTAGGTGTATCTTATTAATATTTTGATATTTTACACCTCAGAGAATTAACAAGTTTACTTGTGATAATTTTATTATTTATGTTGGTAAATAGCTTGGCAAAACAGATGGTTTTGGGCTGCTATTTACAGGAAATTTGCTGCACTTCTCCAAATAACATTTTGTTTTGGGTAGATTTCATGCTAACTAGATGAAAAGACAAATTAGATACAGTCATAATTATAATAATTCTTTTGGGATCAATTTTTAAAACACATGGAAACATGCTATGAACTAACTACTAAAATACTAGCTAATATAGTAGCTATGAACTTTAGTTCTTGTGAACGTAGACTGTATGGTTCAAATTCTAAGTCCCTCACTTTCTTTGTAACTCTGACAGAGTTACAAGACCCCTGTCTCTCGATTCTCTCAGCTTTTATGCCAGGATATCAGTAGACCAGATTCATCGTCTTCATTAGTGAAAATTAAATTAAATCAGATAATATTCATTAATAATTTAGAACTGTATGTAGAAATAGATAAAGATTACAATTATTATTAGAGTTATTACTCTCAGGAAATGTGCTTTAGGGTGTGATATAAACAACTTCATATATTTTGATAAATTCAACTACTTTTAATGTTAATTATATTATTAACCTTATCTCATCATTTCATTATTCATCAATAAACATGTATTGATATTGTTAAATTATGTTAAAAAGAAACAAAAGATAGTTTTATAAGATTACAGTTTTTAATTCAGTATATCATAGTTAAATCAATATACATTAACTCAGTTTATAAATCAGAATATATTACTCACACAATATAATAATTAATATACTCATGAAAAGGATGTGTAGAAACCTAAGCCCATGAAAATCAAAACCATCCTGATTGTAGATCACTTGGAAGCTAAATTAACCAATTAAATGGGCTACTTATACAAAATGCTTAAATTTTTTACTTTAATTTTTGATATGACTTTTGTCACTTCTGTTTGAACAGGCTACATGGAATATTTATTACTATTTATTATTTTTGAGTAAACTAAATATCAGTATAACTTACAGGCTATGAATCCTACTCCTTTCATAGAATGTAGACAGGAAACAGCTGCAGAGCCAATAGGAGTATGAGTTCTCAACTAAAACTTGCTCCACTAAGATCTATTGCAACAGCAAGCAGAAACACTGAAATGAAGCCCAGAATTTGGAGACAAATTTATTTATACTTATAGGCATTGATTAGGATCATTCCCAGAATATTAGGCCATGATCTCTGGTGGTCTAGAGCTTATATGGGTTAAGCAAGCAGGAAGAACAGACGCAAAAAGACTTGTCAGTTGGAGATTGGTTTGTACAATATGCATCACAGTGACTAGCCATTTCTAAAAGACAGGAGCAACCAAAAGTGGAACAGAAACTATTACACAGGCAAATAGGAAACTGAAGTATACTGGCTGTGGGGGGCATTTTCTATTACACTATTAAAATATTTATAACACTTCTAACCCTCATCTCCCTGAACCAGGAAATGGAGCTGAACCAGAATTTATCTCAATAAATTGGTGGGTGATTAAATGAAATAATGTTTGATGTGCCAGAAATAGCACTTAGAAAACACTAATCACTAATTGCTAGATGATAAAGTATAACAAACACAAAATTATCTATTAAGAACTGTTTTAAGTTATTTTCATTTAATAGTCAATGTGCAATATTCCTTTTAACATGCACGTTACTATTCATTAAAGAAAGTAAAAGTACAAAAATTTTGGTATAATATCTAAAAATGACATTATATTTGTCCTATTTATGTTGAATCTCACAAAAGTACTTAGAATTTAGAATGATTACACAGTACATAAAGGTGCTCGAGGAAGCATCCAGTTTCTTAAAAAGAAAATATTTGCTAGGACTAATATAATAAATATGACACATTATTCCATTTTGCATCAGAAAATATTTTAATATGGATAAGAAATATCTTTATAATAATGTGTGATATATAATGATGAATATATAATTTAAACTGATGAATAATAATACTAAGAATTTTTTTTCATGAGATAATGTTAAAGGTCACATATTCACTCTCCTTAGTAATACTTGATTTCTTTTGCATACTACTTTGAATAGAAGGTAAAATTGATTAAATGTTGATGGTAGAGTGAACATTTTTCTAAATTCTAATTCTGCCAGTTTTATCCTCAGATTATTTCTACCTTATTCTTTCTACTATAAAACTAATTCAGAGTCATTTTCTAGTTAAGGAGAAAATACCATATGAATAAAGTTTTTCTAGGTTGGTATTGCAAATTTTCATGATATTAGAATGAAACTGAACTTAATACATATTGAAACATTATAAATCATTATTTCATTCACACATTACTAAGCAATAGGTTGACATGGATGACAAGTCAGAGGACCAGAGTATTCTAGTCATAGAGAAGGACTTGAATCTCTGATAGCAAATCCTCAACTGCATCATTAGAAAAGCCAAATGAAGAAAATTAATAATAAAGTATGTTACGTAGTTGGATTCCAATGTATATTGCTATTCCAGTTTATATACATGAATGTGTAAATGTACAGTTAACAATATGATACGATGCATTTTGTGATAATTGAAGGTTATTGAGATACAAAGCATGAATTCTGCCTAATTTACTGGGCATTGTATCAATAGAAGAAATGTTATTAAGATTAGGTTTTAATGGATTTCAATGTGGAATTAAGATAGGTAGAGACATACGGAGAAAGAATAAGTATGCCATACAAGAAAACACAGAGCACAATTATGGCAGGTTTTAGACAGAGTAAATTTTAAATTTCATACATAAGAATGATGATAGATATATAGATAAATGATGGATAAATAGATAAAATTATTAAGTAGTTTGTGTAGATAAAGAGGAAGATTGATTATAGCGAAATACGAAGACTTTTGAGAACTGACTTTTTAACCCTTTAATTTTAACCCCAGCATCACTTGGGCATTGCGTTTACTTATATATTGAGTGTCTCAAGTGTCTCTCAGACAGGTGTCATTTCAACAAGTTGATTCTTTTTTGCATGAGATACACTTAGATTCTGCTTGCTCATTTTATACTATTTTTACATACCTTTTAATTGAGAACACTCTATTCACCTTTAATCTTAGTTTTTAAAGAAATCTAGTAGTAACTTCTGGTGATTTTCTTTTACTAATTCATGTTTATTTTACTTATGGAAAATAATCTGTAATTTTGTGCTACCTTCTACAAAAATCCTTATCGTAAGTAATTAGATAAAACTTTTTATATTTCTCCAGAACTCAGTGATATTCCTTTACAATACAAAATAGATACATTTGGGACACTGAGATGGAATAGGAAATACCGAAAGGTCTGCAAAACAAAACAAACCACGAAAAAGGGAGAGATATTAGCATATTTGAGAGGAAAAGTCTGTGTTAAGCAATAGAAAGGCAAAAATGTCTCCTTGATATTGTGAATTATTCATAACAGAAAAGTGACAGAACTTGAAAGAAGAAATGAAACTAAGACTATTACAGCATGCTCTGTGATGATAATAATTCTATGAGGGACGTTGACGGAGTTGACCAGCATCTAACAAGCTATCCTGCAATCAAATAGCAAGGAAAATAAATTATTTTAAAATATCTATGCACCTTCTGGACCTAAAAATATGGAACTCATTTGTTATTTATTCAAAACAAGGGGGTTCAAAAAGTCATTTACAATTTAGGCTAGGTCTAATAATTTAAAAATACAGGATAATGAAACATCAACCAGTACCTACATCATCGATGTCTTCACCATGAAGTTTAGTGAGTAGACATTTATTGGACTTATCCCACCCACAGAAAGAAAGGAAAGGCCGACACAACAGCATAAAGTGTGTTGTTGAAAGAAAGATGATAATGCAAAAAGAATTTGAAATGAGACTAGATACTACTGTCCAGATTACGATATTGCATTGTGTATTGAATGTTTTAAAATATACCAAATGCAGAAAAATTACTGAGTAAATGTGATAAAATTGTTGTTTTTATGTTTCTTGTTATGCTATCTTACAAAATCAATGGAAAAAGCAAGCTGTGGTCATCTTGTTTTTACATAATTGGGCTGATATGAAACTGATCTGTATTTGTCTTGGACTGAAAGCACTTACACTGAAGGAAATTGGTATTTCTGGCATGAACAAATATCCTTACTCCCCATGGAGATAGAACAACTAATCTTAAGAATTTATATGCTGGCTTTTCCCTTGGAATTGTTTCATATATGAGACACATGTGGCCCTTTTGTTTTGGACTTTCTAGGGCCCATAGCTATAAGCTAAATACACTGCTATTGTTTGTAATTATTCCTATCTGTGGCATTCAGTTACAGCGGCAGAAAAATAAATATCTTTGTGAAAATGAAACAGGTATAAGCAAGTGTTGGTTTCGTTACTGTTACATTTTTCTGAATTTTTAAATTTTGCAAAGAAAGACCCATTGAGTTTAAAATTGTAAAACTCTGGCTGTGTTCTACTAGAAATGAGATGGCAATGGTAGGCTTGTGCTGAGAGAGGTAGCTTTGTTTCCTTCCAATATGCATTGGAGAACATTATAACACTTTCAATGTTTGACTTGGACTACTTCCATTTTGCAAAATAACCTAAACATATTCCCTGAAATTTTGAATACATGACTTTTTCTCCAATTCCTCCCCTGGTTCTCTGAATGCATAATAGCCTTAGAATAAGTTCAGGTAAACGTCTCAAGAGAAGGCCTGTCAATAGATTTGGGTACAGTAAGACAAAATGAGAGAAGGCCTTGAAGATTAAATTCCTTGAGTTCATAAAATTTCTTTATTTTGAAATAAAGAAATAAAGAATGCATGCAATATATAAGGCCAGTACATTGGCAAATGGTGTTATGATTCAATATCATTTACATTTATTATTCTTAGACTAGCCTTTTAGTAAATAAATTCCTCTTTCCTCTTAAATTTTTTGCTGTAGTTACAAACTGTCCTTAATGCCTTACTTTTTGAGGTATATTAACAATTTTGTTGACTTTTAAAAAGTTAGTAGTGGGGCATAAATTCATAACTCCAAGGCATTTACTGACAAGTTTAATATAGTTTGATTTACTTTTAGAAATAAAAATATCTATATGCAGAAATGCAATGGTTTCTATTACTTTGAAGTTGCAAATTCATTCATTGAAACTTGTCACTTTTCTAATTGGAAAACTATCAAACTGTTTTTACTCAATTTGTTTTCATACAGAACATATATAAGTATATTAATGGACCAAAGTAATCTGTATCATTCGGTCCTTTTTCTGCTTTGCCTTGATAGTTTTTTCTTCGAAGTAGGGAAAATAAAGCAAGAAAAGGCAATAAGAAAGATTTTCCTTGAAAAGTGCAAACATTAGTAATTTTTCCCACCATCTAGAAGGAAACAGGCAATTTCTCAAAAAGAGTTATGCATGTTTTAACTTAGTGGAGATAGAATCTTCTATCATCTCCCAAAGGAGAAGCCTATAAAATATTGATGTTCTGCAGGGGAGTGTAAAATAACACAAACACACTTCTATTCCTTTGCTGATTGTGCTGCTTCCTTTTTCTGAGCATGTTCTCATCCAATTTCTCTCCTCAAGGGAGACTCTGATACTCTCCTTTGCAATTTCTGATATATGCCAGTTTCCTTCAAAATTTCTGTAGAATGCAGAATCTCTTCAGGGGTGGGCAAACTATTCTGCCACTTCTCAGTACCTCTCCTACCCAGGAGAGTTCAATTTCAGGTGAAGGAGAGAGTGGGGATGAAATAAAAATTACCATACTTTTAATTTTTTTTTAAAGAAAAGGATAATGCAGAGGAGAGGAAGGAAAGCATTACTTCATTGTAAAGGAAGACACACAGCGTTCTCTACTTACACAGGCTGTAAGAGCAGCGTTTATTTCCAGAGTTACTAATTTTGACCAATAAAACCTATTTAGATCAGAAAAAGAAATCTCTAATGTAGATGATAAATTAATTTGTAGACAGGTCAGAGAGTTGCACTATCACAAAATTTCTCACTATTTTTGATAGTCATAACCAGTATTGTAAACATGAGTGTGAGATAAAAAAAGACACAGATTTTACATGCTTTCTAGTAGTGTGATGTGCTAAAGACAGGAAAGTCAAGCTACTTTGAGAAAATAGGAGAGTTGTTCATACAAATTTTAACATTGAATATTTCTGAATTAACTACATTAAACATTTTTAAAAAATGACATATTACATTGTCTAGGCCTGAGTACCATGGTATAGCAAATGTTTTATCACACTTTGATTCTAAATAAGGTCTACTATGTTAAATGACTATAACAATAATTACAGGTATACATGGTTTATTTAGCAAAGTCATTTGGTCCTAGTTAAAGCTTATTCTAAAAGAATCTGGTTTTTTTGATGCAATTATGTTTTTAATTTTAAAAAGCAAAACAGAAAAAAAGGATAGAAATGATACAGAATTTCAAAAAATAGTAGGAAATTAACATTAGTTAATATATCGCATATTGTTATCTTAGAACTATGTTTAGGTTACAAGATCTAGGCACATAATATGATCAATCAATGACCGCACAAACTGTTCTCTTTGATGAACTGAGATTAGTAGTATAGTTATTTATCTTGTGTACATATACATACATACAAGAATCTTGTTTTATAGACACTGATGTTATGAAAATTTCTTAGGATTTTATATTTGTGTTATTTAATTTTCCAAAAATTGATTAAAGTGTGATTATTTAAGTATATATAATCCATAGTTGAAGGGCTAAACTCATCAGAGATACAAAGACCCCTAATATATATATTTTGGTTCTGTTAGTACAAAACATGCAGAAAATGAAGTCAATAAAAAAAAAAAAGAAAATGAAGTCAATGAATTTGCTGAACATTAGTACAGTCATTTTCCTAGTCAGATAATATTGTGTCAGAATCAAAGAAATAATGATTGAACTGGAGGAGGAAATGTGGTATACCATGTAATCCTTACAACCTTATAAGAGATTCTGTTTGTTACCACTTCTTAGATTATACAGAAAAGATTAAACAATATGTATTGCCTCATACTGTTTTTTAAATTTTTTAACATGAGAAATAGGTTATCCTCATTCACATTTGAATGAAAAGAACTCAACATAGTTTAAGTGGACAGATTGTGGTCCGGAAGATCTCGGATCTTATGTCCTTGATTTAAACCTGTGTCCTTCATCTCAGTGCATTAATGTTTATCTACTAAGCAAAATACTAGTTATTATTCTATGACTGTAGATACTTCCTTCCCATCTATGCGCTTCGTATTATTTAGATGTAAAAAAAAATGTTGCAAAAGTGCAAAACATACTGAGATGCATTATGTATTGCATGCTTGTATAAAAAAATCCTATGTGTTAAAGTGACATCCACTGACTATCATTATTTAATATTGTATTACCGCAGGTTAAACATCAGCTTGTTAGTGTGAATTTGTTGTCTCTACAAACGAAGGTCTTATGTATGTAAACACACTGGAATTTAGGAATAGTTCTTTTAAGTGACATTAAAACAATGAACGCTAGGGGGAGCACTCTCCACCTCTTCTTATTCTGATTGCTACCTAATTCTTGACGTTTGCATTCTTTATGCGTATCAATTCTGTTAAATTTAATTTCTCTAAAGTGTTTTCCCTAGCATTGTTTAAAGCCAGTTAAGTGCAATTTAATGAGAAAGGGGCACATAAGAGAAAGCTTCTTATATACAAGAGACTGTGCTAAAACTGCCTATGATGTACTTTATTTGATCTTTACAATAACGCTACAAATTGATCAATGCTGGATTGATTTTCTTGGAAAGAAAAATGGGCACTCTCAAAGATCAACAAAAATTCTTACAAACTTATAACAGGCTTACTAAAAACCTACACGGTGACTCGAAAACTCTGCGACACTTTCGTTTTGGAATATATTATTTCGTTGAGCATGTAAGATTGTCAGCGTGATTATTGTACCACATGAAATAGACATGAACGGAGTTATAGAAATAATTAGTTAAGTTCTAATTACCTTAATTACCACCACTCATTACTCTTAAACTACTAATTCTGATTTCCATTGTTTGATCTCATTCAAGATCCAATGTCTATTTGATATTTAGAGAGACCAAGTAGACAAAGAGAAAATTTAGAGCAGTTGATGATGTTGGCCTGTGGGATGCGAGAAAGCTAGTGAGTATAGAATGGTTTGGGTTAAATACAACAATTATAATAAGTATTTGTTGAGCTTATGAGAGGAGAATGTCACTGTCTTAATGACTTTGGGTTCCCTTACTTAATGCCACACAGTAGGTGGTTTAAACAGGTATTTTCTCACAGTTCTAGACGCTGACAGTCTGAAGTCAGTGCACCACTAGGGTTGGTTTCATTCTGCAACCTTTCTCCCTGGGTTGCATATAGTGGTCTTCAACCTTTATCTTCACATATTTTCTTTGTCTATTTTGTCTGTGCTCTTACATTTCTCCTGTTAAGAGAACACTTAATAGATTAAAGTCCAACATAATTATCATATTTAATATTGACATATTATTATGATTATGGACTGATTATCAAATAAAGTCACACTCTGAAGTACTGGGAGTTAGGGTTTATAATAATCCATTTTCTGTTGCTATAACTACATTCTTGAGGTTAGACACTTTATAAATAAAAAAATAGCTCATAGTTTTGGAGTGTGAAACTCCAAGGCAGAATGATGTACCAGCTCTAGCAAGATCCCCTAAATATTTCAAACTGTGTCAGATGGCATAATCATGAGAGCATATTCAAGAGCATTATAAGCATGTTCAAGATGGTACAGTAACATTGGAAGCCAGAGAGACAAAGAGAGACAGAAAAAAGAGGTGGGGTAGAGATTCTTTTAAATCAAATCTGTCTGGAGAACTAACGAGGGTCTCACAGGACCATCTTAATCCCTTGCTAAAATAGCATCTCCAATGAACTCCTAATAGGCTGCCTCTTTCAGTATTTCCCCAGTCTCTCCCATGACCACGCCAGGGCAAAGCCTCCAACACATGAATCCTTGTAGGACAAACCACATCCCTATCATGGTGGGACTCTACTATATACATTTGGGACTAATATCATTCAGTCTTTGTGGGCTGAATTAACAGTTAACTCTTGTGTTCCTTATTTAATGCAAATATGAAATGAAGAAAATGAATGCATTCTTGAAGCTTGTACTTAAGTTAGGGAATTATTCTCCATTGAAAAATTCTAATTTCCAAAGAAGACCAATCTGTAATTTTTATACTGTTTTCTTAATATGACTTGAACTAATGATTCTTTTGTTCATTTGAAGACTTTTAATGTGCTTTTGTAAGTCGGAGGCTAAATTCACATTCCTCTGCAAAGTAAATTAGGCTTCAATTAATTATCAACTTCTATCCCCTTTCAATGGAGAAGCACCATATTTCTGGGTGCTTTCTCAGTCCAGGGAATTTTAATCTGCATGCATCCCTAATAATTCAACAATGTTGAGAAGGTTGCTGTATTCTTTCTGTGTTACATTTTTTTCTTTCATGTTTACATAGTGTTCTAGCTATGGAATTCTTCTCTCTTTTCTCTAATGCACAATAGGCTAAGTTTTCTACAGAATTGTAATTCTTTTTTCTTGAGACGGTATTCCCCAGCCTTTTATGCAACTAATGGTAGAAGAAAAAGAAAGAGGTGGTTCATCTGCTATGGACCAGTCCTGAGTTAAGTTTAAGTACCCGATTTGCCCACTTCTGCACTCAAACGCAAAGCACAAGGGCCTCAGGGTTGGGTGTGGGTCTCCGAATTGCTGAAGATGAAATATCGTATATTGTGCTAGGACAACACACAACTATAACGTAAGTCAGAAAAATGTTTCCAGGGAGTGTGCTGTATGAGCGAACAAGTTAAATGAATACTTTCTAAATTCATTTTCATCAGGAACATTCTGACAGGACAGTTTCATGATGAAATCACTATTATTGTTCTGTATCTCTAACTGCAGGATCATAAACTGACAAGGTCGTATGTAGCTAAGACAGGTTATATGTCTTGCATTGTTACAGACTCACAAATCAAAACCACTGCCTGAAATAGGTCAACCTGTTGGCTGTTTTATTTTGGAAAAGATTGAGTATAAGAATACCACTCTCCACATTATGCATCATGCAGAGTTACTAGCAAAAGACCGAATCAGTTACCACTCTGTCCCCAATGATGTAATTTAGATACTATGATGGGTTGTATCTAGATGTGCCTCCAAAGCCTCATGCACTCACTGGTGAGGCTTTTCAAAGCTCCCTGGATTTAGGGTGTGTGGTTCTGGTATTAAGGGTGTGTGCTACTAAATTAATCCACTGATTGTAACTGGCCTTACTTTGATGTGGCTGAATGAATTTACTGAAGACAGAAATAAATAACTTCCAGGGTTGTATGCTGGGTGGGGTAAAAAGGAAAAGCAGGATTGTTTGCTGCCTTTGCTTCTTACTGTTTCACTGTCTCCTGTCTGCTTGCCATGGATTACAGTATTTCTTCTCTGATACCCCCTTGCCACAAGAGCCTGACTTGGAGCCAGCTGATTATGGACTGGAACCTATACAGACTGTGAGCTCAAGAACTTTACTTTAGTGTGTCAGGTATTTGGTCTCAACAATGAGAAAAGTAACTAAGACAAATATCAAGAGTAGAAACCCAGGTGATAATAATAATAGCATTTTCTATGTTACTTAATGATCAAAAACACATTAAAGAACAAATTTTAAAAATGATGATAGATATCAAAGTAGTAGCAGAGTATATGCTTATTTGGAGATTTATTAAGTGATAACTTTTGTGAACTATTTTTGTCCTTGTTAATATTTTATCACTATTACATCGTTACCCATATTTCCTTTTAGTTATGTTTAATTTATAATAGTGATAAATTTTCAAAGATTTTAAGCAAACTGTTATGTGTAGAAACATCTAATCTACAACTAACAAAATGAACATCCCTGCATAGCTTCAGTATTTGCTTTACTTATTCATTCATGTATTTTTAAACCACTATTTCTTGTCTTCAATCTACCACTACATGCTAATTAATACACATAAGTGAAGGATAGAGGAAGATAGAAGATTAGAATGATCCATTTCACTCCACTTCCAGAACATGAAGTAACATTTTTAATTGCTAGAAACACTTACTAATTGCTTCCATTGATTGTTCCATTTTCTTGTGGGAATCTGGCTCACGCTCCTGTACCCTCTGCATTGTAAACCAAAGCATTATTTGATTCATGAATTCTTAAATTGAAATTGAAATCAACTCTCCTATTATTATGTTCCTGTGCATATCCTACAGGTTATCTCTTCAGAATAGTTATATTTAACTCTCTTTCACTGCAAATAAATGTAGCTATTATCTCTAAACATCATCTATCCGCAAAAGTAACAAAATACTGTGGATTTTTCAATACAGTTTCTTTTTTTTCCTAAAAAAGATGCCAGAAGTAAATGAAATGAACAGTTAGTGCAAGTATTCATTTTAAATATGTATATTGTGTTAGACAGCTTGTTTTCCTGTGACCAAAATAATTGGCATAAAAATCTTAAATTTGAAAATGTTCATACTGGCTCATGATTTCAGAGGTTTAGTCCATGATTCATTGGCTGAGGCAGAAAATGTGTGGTGGAAGGAACTACTCACCTTGTGCTAACCAGAAAGGAGAGGAAGGGATTAAGATCCAGATACATTTACCTCGACCACGCCCCATGATTGACCCAGATATATAGCACATGTGATTTACTAATCTGCTACACATCTCTCAAGTCAATGAAATTAATATTTTTGTTGACTATCACACACACATATATGTATATACACACACACATATATACATACCCACATACACATAAATATCCATTAGTAAGTATACTGGGTTTAGTTTTTTTTTGCTTATAAGTTATGGCTTTCAAATATCATATTTTGTCTTTGGGCATTTCTAAGAATTAGTTAAATATGAAAAATTGACATAACCAAAAAATCTCACAAACATGAGTAATGGAAAATATGCTCCCGTAGTAATTGGTAATAAGTTATTATTCCAGAAAGATACTTATTTTTGAATTGAATATAATAATTTTGATGAACTGTAAAACAATGATGGTGAATTAAATATTAAAAAGCTCAATATATAATAGATTAAAATATGCACAAAAAAGGCTAAGCATTTCCAACTGATACAAAATCAAAACAAAACAAATTGTTTGATGAACAAAGAAGATGACAAGTTTTACGAGATGCTAAATCAAGACAGTCTAATAATGACTCCCTTAGGAAAGAAATGAACCAAGGTTAAATAGCTGTAGTAAAGGTGATTGCAGAAAGATAATTTTATTTAATATAAAACAATATTGACTTATATACATCTTTGTCATCCCCACAGCTTTCTACTTAGATACTGAGAGGTAGATTTTAATTACTATCTGTGAAATGATACAGTATAATACTTTTTTCTTTAAAAAAATAACAAGTAGTTTAGAAAAAATATTACTACTAAACAACTTCTATTGCTACAGAGAAATTGTTGTACTATCTAGTCAAGTTACTGGATTAATAATTTATGACAAGAACAATTAAAGTTTCTAAGCATAGTTGGGGTGACATTTTATTTTAGAATAGCTAGAATAAATTCTTCATGGTATTTATTACAAAAGGCCCCTTGATTACAATATTCAACACAATATTGTCAATTTCTAGGAGATTTAAAAAATCTACTCATTCAAAGTCAATGTTCTGCATGTGAACAGGTTTTAAAATAAATGAATATTTTGCAGAAACCCATACAATTCCAAGCTGATTTGGATATTTTTTCATAATAAAAATAACTATATTTTTTTCAAAAAAGTAAGCTTTATTCATGCTCAAAAAAAAGAAAAGAATTAATACTATAAAGCAAATGATAATTTCAGGACAAAATAGCAATTATTTTAAGACAAAACTGATAAACTAAAAATAAAATTCTGCAAGCATAATGAATTCACAACAAAATATTTGTTTTCTTTTACTATGTTAATCTACTGAAAGGAAATTTTATATGTTGGGAATGCAAATATATATATCACATTAGATGTAAATCAATTTTTAAAGTGCTTTTGAAGTTATAAAATGAATTTAAACATTTATGTGCTTCAATGTATTAAAATTTTCTGTTACATTTCAATACCATTTACATCAAGATATTAACAAATATGCTGAAAGCACATGCTGATATATGATTCTTATACTAAACTGTTTCTTTCTTTGTATGAATCAGTGATTAGTTTTAGTTTGGCTTCACACTTTTCTTAGCCTGAATAAAAAAATATGCCTGAATTCTTACATTTGTAGAATGCCAACCATTATTTTAAGAGCAGAAATGGTAAACAATTACACATAGAAAATAATTCATAAAGTATTTACATATATCCATGATTAACTTTGGAGAATACTGTACAAATTCTACAAGAGTAGGATTGGTTCCTTTGGCTGTTAATCTGGCATAAATTTCAGGATTCACCCAGAAAATCCACAATCTTCATAAATTTTCTTTATACCTGGTCGAACGTGAATACAAGCACTTTCATACTGTGTAAGTACATCATAAGCCAGTAAGAAGTGAGTAAGGCAACTCAAATATTGTACAGAGTCAAAATTTTGAAGCACAGTGAGATTAGTGTGAGATTGGTACAAGAAATGAGTATGTGACTGACAGGTTATTACACACATCTGCTATTGATATCATATCTCAATCTATATGTATGTGTATTTGTACCTGTATATTCCACTGTGACCATTTATCTATACCTTTCCTTCTGTCCTAGTATCTATCTATTTTAGCCAGTAATTTCTACAGTGTTTCTATAGCAGTTGGGGTTTTCTTAATAGTGACACCCTGAACTGCTACTTTGTAAAGCTACATGTGTAGAAAAATTGAAAGGTTAAATATACATATCTGTGTAAGATGAAATAGTGAAAAATAGTATCAATTCCATCTTTCACTGAAATATGCCTTGAACTATACTAGTGTTCAGTATTGGAGACATATCGCCAAAACTCTTGATTGCATGAATTTTTCCTGAATTTGTCCAATTAATAAACCCTAAATTTCAGTCATTTGCCTAGTGGTTTTATATATGTATATATATATTCAAAAATTCAGATCAAATTATACTTGTAAATCAATGTGTTATATCAGCACTTTCACTCAAGCTAAATGCAATGTTCGTTGGAAGATGACATCTTTATGTCAACAAATATCTGCTTAATAATTAGTAGAATCATTAGTCTAAGTGTGGAGGAGGACATTTGGTGTACTCCAGCAAACTATTTAATAATGCTATATTCTTCAAAAGTCATACAGCCCTGTTTTGAAAGCATTATTGGAGGCAATCTCAGTCAAAAATGTTCAAACTTAATTGATTGGAAACCACAGTAAGACTTCAGCATAAAAGACATACACATACACAGAAAGTTCTGTAATCCTGTTAGTCAAGTGCCTCATTGTTGACAAATCACTGGACACCCATGACTAAAATCAGGAGAGGTTTGCTTTGGTTCATGGCTATAGTTCATTGACCTCTGGCTCTAAGATTGAAATGGCACGGAGGAAGGGTTTGCTGTGGAGGAAAGCTGTTCACAGCATGGCTGCAAGGAAGCAGTGAGAGAAGGGAGGAACCTCAATGGGAGGTCTGTCTTTCCACGTCCCTGCCTCATTGATCTGCTTCTCTGAACAGCTCCACCTCCTACGAGCATATTTAGCTAAGGACAATACATTTAACTAAAACAATACATCTACATTTCTTTCCTATTATTATTATGAATATGTAGCAGGTATTTATTTTTCTCAAATTATTGTCAGCCTCAGATATAACTATTCATAGCTTGGGGAATTCCATTTTAAAATTACTATGTCTTTTGAAGAATTTCCAAATGTACACTGTCCATTGAAATTAAAAAGGGTAGGTGGTGTTTATATTTTTAAATGTGGTATATTTAGGAAAAATTTATATTACAAACCAAGAAAATATACAAATTTCCTTTTCTTTATTTTTCTTCATTAATTTCATTATATCATTATAAATAATTAGTGAATGATTATGAAATATAAAATAAGTAAACTAACGAAAACAAGTTCTAGGATTCTATTATTCATTCTCTAAGGGAATCAAATATGTAGAACATAGTGTTAAAATGTAACATAGTAAACTTAATATGATATAAACTCCAGATTTCAAACTTTGAAGAAAGAGATTAGAATTTTTTTAAATCTAATAAGATAAAAAAAATTTCACAGCATATGAATATAAAAAAAAGGTAAGACAATGACTATAACCATGGTGAAAAGTAAGTCATACAATTTAAGCAATCAGTCTATGTTTATATCTAAAGACATTGTGGGAGAACATTTGTTTCTAGAGTACAGAACAGGACTGCTTTCTAAAGTTCTGGAAAAAATACATGCACTATCTACTTTTGATAAGATTGAATGAGAAAAACAATTAAAAAATTGATTGCACTGAGAATCATAAACAAGCACACAACTGAAAAACAAGTTGGGAACACAGAATCAACAACAGGCATGCTCAAATTTCTTGCCTCATGCTGAAAAGCAAATTACTTCCACTAGTACTTTGATTTTATTTCCGTTTTATTGGCCTGTGCAATTTGAAAATGATGTCGTTTTCTGAAAATCTCATGTTCATTTTCACTGATTACATGAAAACTGGGATAAGAAACTTTCAGTGAGTAGACATCAGCAGAACTAAGCAACCTTCAGTGTGTGTGTGTGTGTGTGTGTGTGTGTGTGTGTAAAGCACAAATCTCAGGATTGGGAAGAGCTACTCAAATGAGGTAAGTGCAGAAGGAACATAGTTTCTGCAGACAGTGCAGGTATGCAAGGACCCAGCCCTGAAGAAACTGGCCTGTCAGGATCATTTCTAGAGAATCATTATGCATGGAATGAAGAGAGAAGCACAGATTGGAAACATAAGCAGATCCTATTATAAACTCTCACAATGCAGAGAAGTTGAGTCTGAATAAGGGTAATGCTCTGAAAACAGAAAGGCACATCATAATTTTTTTCTTGTATTCTTTTTTCCATGTAACATTGCAGATGAAAATGTAGCATTCCTTCAGTTTCCAAAGTCAAAAGAAACTTGAGACAACCCAAAAATCAGTTCCATTTATTCACATGGGAAAGTCAATGAAACGAAGATGAAAGTGGAGACAAAAATTGCAATTTATTTCTCAGTCGTGGTGATCCACAGTGACATATATTTTATCTATCTTGTTAATTGCTTTGGGAACTGTTACCTGTACTATTAACTGTATAGTTAAGTGCTGATTCTAAACAATGTAATTCTGAAAACTTTGGCTTCCATACAGGGTTCCATGATACTTATTAGAATGGAAGAATTAACACAGGGGTCCCTTCAAAAGGTTAGTTAATTGCATCGCAGCTTCATTTTTGGCATTCTGGAGCTCAGGACAACAGCTGTACAAAAAGGCAAACCTCAAACTGCTTCACTGTTAATACCAATGCATTTATACTATAGAATTAAAAGGTTCAAACAGTTAAATAAAGCATACATTTTGAGATTTCTTAATAAAAAATACAATTGAATAGTAGTAATAAAGCAGAGCTCTCCAATGCCTTGTGAAATACCAGATTTATAGTAATTATACTCCCTTGGATGGACAATTCTGGAAATCTTATCTCTAATATGGGATGAGCTGTAGAGAAAAGTTACATGTGCATACACTATGCCATGAAATGACAATCCAATGCTAGATGATCCCAGGGGTTTGAGTTACATAGAAAGTTAAGTTGTGTCATGCAAATAACAGATACCTCTTCTGAAAGTGTCATACCTCATAAAATATTGAATAAGAGAAAAGTAAAACAAAAGAAGCTTGGCTAAGGAAAGAAACACTTGCTGCCTACTGAGGTTTAATTGGTCTAACACTTATTGACTGTTTCCGGAAAGAAATCTCACAGGAGAAGCCTGTTACTCCTCTGACAATGCAAGTCGCAGGAGAAATAACGATTTTGCCAAAAAGAAAAAAAAAGTGCCAATAATGGATGGGCTGGCTCATGAATGTGGACAAATACTCAGATTGAATGCATCAAATATAAAAGGACTGCCAATAAATAACTCAGGAGCTCATTAAAAGTTAGAATCCAAATGGGTGAAAATGCAAAAGCATAAATTTTGCAAGAAAGACTAAGAGAGCAAAGAGAAAAGATCTTTTTAAAATGTTTTACATCATTGCCAAAAGAGACAAACACCATAGATAGAATTATTTGATAGAACTATGTTTGATATCCTAAAATTAAACTAAACAGCATGC
>RJWT010021308.1:0-17634 GCA_004365215.1 Cuniculus paca | reverse complement strand
CTAAAGAATAAGTAATTGTAATGACAGTATATTTTAAGATAATGCATGCATTAGTCTAAATATATATTTTTAAAAATTCTCAAAATTTGCTTTTCTAAATTATTATTAAATCTTTGCTACTTTTTATTCAGACATTTCCTTATGTAGTAAGCCTGAAATGCAGGTAAAGTAAAAAAAAAGCTGACTATGCTAATTTTTACAGTACTTACTGAATTCAAAACTTGAAAACTTATTCACATTTTTATACATTTAGACAAAAGTATAGAGTATTGCAACCCATACCATGATCATGACATTGGTGCTTTTCAGTACTCAAAGAAAATTTCCTCATGCCTTTTTGTCATCAGTTCTATCTACTGGCTACTACTGATCTGTTTTTTGCTGCTACAGTTTTTTCTTATATAGAAGTTCACACAACAAAATCACACAGCAAGTTGGTTTTGTGTATGGGTGTTTTAATTATCAGAATGCATTTAATAATCATCTGCATTGCATGAATCCATAGTTTATTTTCTTTTCTTCACATTGATCCATAGTGTCATCATATTAGATGTATACATTCGTACAGTAGTTTATGGAGAACTTGTTTTCATTTTTTCTCAGTTGTTTTCAGTTTACTGCCAGTGTGATGAAACTGCATTTGATAAAGTTTTGTGTCAAATGTGCATAAGGCTTACTTTGTCAGTTTTACGGATAAATCTCATTTAGGAACATTCTCCCAGAACTTTTTTGTAACTTGGAAACTTACTGTTACTACATCTTTAATCAAACCTTGGATTGAGAGTAACTTGGTTTGCAAATGTCCCATAAGATGAAGAAACATTTCTAAGAAATTTTAACATGGTGAAATAGTGATATCTTGCTGCATGAGCAGTATCTCACACCGAATGCCACAGGAGCACATCTGGTTCCTCTCTCTCTCTCCCTCTCTCTCTTTCTGTCTCTGTCTTACTGCTTTGATATATAAATTCTTTGGGATTATGAGTGGAATGAATTATTCCTGCAAACCAAGGCTTTACTGCATATGTTTAAACTCTTTTATGTAAATTCAAAAGAGCAATATTCTTGAGTTATGCAGTGCAGGTATATTTAATTTCATGGGGCACCATCACATTGTTTCTCCAAGTGGTTGTAGAATCTCATTCTAACCAGCAATATATGAGAATTTTATTAGTACTACATCTTTGATAACACTTTTAAATTTTTGTTATTTCAGTGACTGCATTGTGGTTTTTCACTATGGTTTTAATTTACGTTTTTCTAATGACTTAATTTTGAACAACTTTTGATCTGCTTATTTTTCATTTGCATATTTATTTGGCTGCAATCATATCGCTGTTGGGTATAGCCATTTTGTTATTTTACACATTAGTTTTCTTGGGTGGCGCTAAGAAAGAACCACAAACTGAGTGATGTAAAATAATAGAAATTTATTCTGGAGGCTCAAATTCCTAAATCATGGCATTAGTAGGGTTACAGTCTTTCTGAAATTTGAAGGAGAGAGTCTTTCCTTTAGTATTCCTCACTGCTGGTTAGGAGGGTATCCTTGTCATCCCTTTGTTTGCACTGTGACATACAATTCTCAGGCTCTGCAGTGCAGGTGTTGCTCCCTTGTACATCTGTTTGCTTCCTTTTCCTACAAGGTCACCAGTCATGCTGGGTTAAAATCCCACTTTATTTCATTGTGATTTTATTGCAGGTGACATCTACAACAAATGATGTTGATTCAAAATAAGGTCATTTTGAGGTTAGAACATCAACATATCATTTTGGGGAACACAATTCAATTAATAGTGGGTTGTTTTCCATTTTTTATTGAGGTATATAGAGTATACATTCTAGATAAAATTCCTCATGAATTTTATGCTTTATAAAACTTTTCTTCCTATTTGTGGATTTTTTTCTTCATTTGTTTCATGATATCATTAGGAGAGTATATAATTTTAATGTGATGAAGCTTTATCAATCAATTTTCTTCTATTATCTTTTCTTTTTAGAACCTTATGTTAGAAATATTTGCTAATATAAACCACAAGTTATGTTTTGACATTGCCCTATGAAGGAATATGTTTTCAACAAAATGTTTAATAGATATTGTGAAAGTGAAAGGAGAGGAAACATCTAAAAAGAGAAGGTGGTAGCCACTATTAATTCCCTACTTTTTGTTTTAAAGTCCTGTATCATTTTATTGTTTTTGTTTTGATTGGGCTTTTTCTGTTTTATTTGGTTTGATTTTAATATGTCCAATGGTATGGACAACTGTTTTGAAGATAACAAGAGGCATTATGGCAGCCATTGTTGATTTCCTATTATTATGTTTTGAAGTCCTGTATTGCTTTCACTGTTTTGTTTTGATTGGATTTATTCTATTTTATTCTGATGGTTTTATTCTCCTAAAAAAATCAGGTAGCTAAAAGTATAATTTATTTGGAATTATTTTCTTTCCTTTTTTATTTTATGGAAAAAAAGGTAAAACAAAATTAAATCACAAAATAATATAATAACAATAGTTAATACATTACATGTTATCATTACAGTAGTTGCTTAGGGTACAAGATACGGGCATTAAATTTCTCTAATAAATATTAGTATAAACCTTCCTTTTTAATGAACTAAGAGACACTAATAGTTTAACTGACTTGCATTTTTTTCATTTTCTCTGCTGTCTTTCCCCCTTTCACCCATCTTAATTCCTTTTACCTTTTGAACAATTTCTTTGCACTTGACAATATTTATTGTACATCTTAGACCTTATTTACACTTTCAGTTTCTCATACCAGGGAAACAGTGTGATATTTACACATGTGAGTCTGATTTGTTTCACTTATGAGTATTGTGTAAAGTTGCATCCATTTACTTATAAAAATCTCAAATTTATCCTCCTTTGTACTTAAGTAGTACTCCATTGTATAAAAATGCATCTTTTTCATCCATTCTTTGATTGATGGGAAGTTGGGCTGTTTCCAAGATTTAGCTATTACAAATTGTGCTGCTATAAACTTGGGCGCAAATACATCATAGTGATATGATGTTTATTATTCTTCTGGAAAGATATCTGGAAGTGAGATAGCTGGGTAGAATAGAACTTTTAATACTAGTTTTTTGAGGAATTCCCACACTAATTTCCACAGTAGTCACACCAGTCTACACCCCAACAACAATAGAGAAGTGTTCCTTTTTTCCCTACAGCCCCTCCAGCATTTGTTATTGGTTGATTTCCTGATGACAGCCATTCTTTTGGGGGTAAAATGGAATCTTAGTGCTGTTTTAGTCTGAATCTCTCAAAAGACCAATGATGTTGAACATTTCTTCGAGTATTTCTTTGCCATTTGCATTTCTTCATCTGAGAAGTACATATCCATCTCACATGCCCATTTTTGGCATGTATTTTTCTCACTCTGTGTGTTGTCTTTTCACTCTGTTGGTGATTTCTTTTGCTATGCAAAAGCTTTTTAATAAAATGAGATCCCAACTGTTGATTCTTTCAAGTATTTCTTGTGCAGTCCATATTTTCTTCATGAACTCTCTACCTACACCTATGTCTTCAACATTTTTACCTACTATCTATTTCCATAGGTGAACTATTTCTGTTTTTATATTTAGGTCTTTGATCCATTTTGACATTAGTTTAGTGCACGGTGATAGATATGGGTCTATTTTTAGTCTTTGGAATTTAGAGTGCCAGTTTTTCCAGCACCACCTATTAAAGTGGCTATCTTTCTTCCAATGAACACATTTGGGCCCTTTGTCAGAGGTAAGGTAGTTTGTAGTTGTGTCTGCATCTTATAAACTATTCCACTTATCCTCCAGTGTTGTGTTTTTTTTGTGTGTGTGTGTGTGTGTGTGTTTGTTTGTTTGTTTGCCAGTACAGTGTTGATTTTGTCACAGTAACTTTGTAGTATAATTTCAAGTCAGGGATTTTAATGCTTCCTACCTTGCCTTTGTTGCCTAGCATTGCCTTTGCTATTCTAGGTCTTTTC
This sequence comes from Cuniculus paca, assembly GCA_004365215.1. NCBI lineage: Eukaryota > Metazoa > Chordata > Mammalia > Rodentia > Cuniculidae > Cuniculus > Cuniculus paca. The sequence continues at coordinate 13,654 of RJWT010021308.1, read as the reverse complement.
TGGTTCCAAATGAATTCTAGGAATGTTTTCTCTAGTTCCGTGAGATATACTGATGGTATTTTGATCAGGTTTATATTAAATTTGTATAAAAATTTTGGGAGCATGCTCATTTTCATTATTTTGGTTCCTCCTTTCCATGAGCAAAGGGTATCTTTCCATTTTATAACTTCTTCACTCTCCTCTTTCAGAGTACTGTAATTTTCAGTATATTGATCTTTTACTTCCTTTTGTAGATTCATTACTAAGTATTTCATTGTTTCTAGATGCTGTTAAAAAGAAGGAAAAAGCAGCAAATTAACAGCAGGAAAATAACATACAAAGATCAGACAATACTTATCAGTTATAATCATCAGTATAAATGGCCTCAATTCACCAATCAAAAGAAATAGACTGTCAGAATGAATCAAGAACAAGATCCAACAATATGCTGTACACAAGAAACACATTTGATTCCAAAAGAATTCAAAGAGTAAAATTCAAACATACTTGTTAGGGGAAAACTTCTAGAGAAGATAACAATCACAAATATGACTGCACCAAATATGGGACTTTGGTTTTTAAAGTACCAAGTTAGTCTGTGGCCATACCCCCCTGACTGTACCCAATGTTGTCTGATGTACTGAGTTATTTTATGCACTCACACTCATACATAAATAACACATAGCATCTGTAAGGCCAAAAAATAGCATATCAGTTTTCCAAAAGTTGAAATAATATCACCATCCTATTCCCATTACTGGGCTATTGCAATGATTTTCTGAAATAATTTGAAAGAAAATCTTGAAGTAGCTCCTACTACATGCTAATTATTGCCATTAAATCTTGTCCTTCACAGTAGCCAAAATCCAACATGTTTACTTCGATGAAAATATTATTCTTCTCAATAAAGCTTTATGATACTAGCAATTAACCATATGTGCTGCTTAGTGGATACAGACCTACTTGAAGGACTTGATAGTAATGAAAAATCAGATGCTGTTTGTTTATTAAGCTTATATTTGCAGAAAAGTCCTTGAGACACTCAAAAGACCAACTTCAAAGGTTTATAGGTTTAATTTATACTCACCAGTCCCTCCAAAGGGATCTGATGCAGCTGCAGACCTCAGTAAGTTATAAATTTGGAAAATCTTCCAACCAGCATTTTTTAGAATGTGTTGTGCATAATATTAGCTCCATGGGAGCTTAAAAAGTGTAACAAAGGGGAAAAGAGTTTTGTGGCTAAGTAAATAGAAAACTAGTCAGTAAATTTAATTGGCTATGCACTGGTTTATTCAGCATGCATCTTTATGAAAAAAAATTGACATTCTGAATCCACAAGGGGGACATCTCATATATATCTGACCAAAACAATTTTTTATGGTAATTTGTTTAGTTAGGAATAATAACCTTTTTTGTGTATTTTTTGAAATGTTACCTCGTAACTATTTTTGTATCTCTTCTGATGTCTAGACAGAACTACAACTAAAAGAAAAAGCTAGGACTGGATTGCTACAGTCATTCTCTTGTCTATAATTTTATGACAGACAAGAAAAAAGAAGAAATGTAATATTTGGAAACTTCTCCTTCATTGAACAAAGGATTTCTCCTCCATCGACAACTTTTCAGTCAAGATCTCAGTGCACAGGATATAAAGCTATAGCTTCTGTCTTTGGTCTTCAAGCAACTTTCATTTTATTTGTGTTGTTTTATTTTTATTGATACATATTTTGAGTACTATTCTTTGTGGGAATTTGGCATACATACATAATACATTTGTTTTCTTTTCTTTATCTCCTCCCCCTCTAGATGTCCTTCCCATTTGAGAAAGTTCTATCTCCCTGCCTCCTGTGGTGCATTTTCTTTTTGTCAATGCACTATGGTTGCATGACTTAATGAGAGTTTTCAGACAAACACATATGCAAACAACCACAGTGTGTAAGTAGTAACATTAAAACAGCTACCTTGGATATGAAATTACAAGTGCTAAGGTAGTTTGAGGTCAGTGAAAATCCCCATAATTTTTCAATGGCTTTGGGGCTCACTCTTGCTCTGTAAGAGTGTTTTGACAACAGTAGCATAAGGCAAATCTAAGGACTTTTAAATACTACTAACAGATTCACAAGTAAGAAATAATGATTATTATAAAAGAATATTGGCATAAAGGTAGATATCAAAGTGATTAAAACCTCCCAAACTATCAGAAGAATTAGTTCTGAGAAAGAGAGAGACTGAGTCACAGATGAAATGTCAAGAAACCAGGTGTTTGTGTATTTATATGAGGAGTGGTGATGAGTATATGATCGTAAGATGATATGTGTATCTGCACATAAAAGAAAAATGTAATTGCTGTGCATAAATTTTCTCTAAATTAATTTATAAATTTAATACAATTATAATAAAAATGTAAAAAAGTTTTTTCTTTGGTAATAGGTAAGTTGATTGTTCAGATGGCAACACAAAAATAATCAAGAATATCCAATAAAACCCTTTAAGAAAAAGCAATATATACATTGGGGAAGTCAGAGGTGCCTATCCATCTGATGCTAAAACACATTATAAAGTTATTATATTTGGTGAAGTTTCTTGAGACAGTCTCACTCTGCAGTTCAAGCTGGCTTTCAACTCACTATGTTGTGGGGAGCCATTGAAGCTGGAAATTGATCACACATGCAAGGCTGGGGCAAGTCTGTCCCAAGAACAAAGAGTGCCTGGAGCAAGTCAAGTGAAGAAGCTGCTTCAATGCAGAGAACACCTAGCCCAAAGGCAACTCAAACAGTGGGTTGCTAGAACAATGGGGTGATATATGACACTAATTGCTAAAAAGGTACAAACACCCGCAGTCCCTTCCCTCTCATCAGGAGAAAGAGGTCTGCACCTGATCCCAGCTTTCATCTCTTTTTCATTTTTCTCATCCTCCCTCCAGCCTTCACCCTGGAAAACATCTAGAGCTGCGCAGGTCACCACACTATGTATCCCAGGCTGGCCTGAAACTTCTAGTTATCCTCCTACCTCAGCTTCTTGAGTGGTGGAATTACAGACTTGTGCCATAATTCTTGGATAAAGTTATTATAATTAAAGTAATGTTGTATTGTTTCATCAATAGATAAATAGCCCAGATATAGGCTACTTTGTGAAAAATACTATGTGATAGAATTTTGTATCTCCATTCAACAGGAAAAGATTTTAAACACTAACCATTTAGAAGGCTCATAAAATTAGATGAGTGTCTCAGTCTTGTACCATATTCAGTGATGAATGGATCAGGAGCTAAGTATTTGTCTTGGCTATTTTTTGCTCATTGCTGAGATAAAATACCCACTGACAAAAATTAAGGAAGGAGAGGTTCATTTAGCTTAGAGTTTGTAGAAGTTTCAGTCCATAATCGGTTGACTCCAAAGTAGGGTGGCATGGCAGAGGGACAACAGTTCACTATAGCAGAAGATAGCAAAAGCAACAAGAGCAAAAAGCATCTTTTCCTCTCCTAAATTATCAGCAGGCTACCTGCCCTAGGGTGGGTGTAGCACTAACACCATCTCTATGCCCACCTCTTGAATGGGCTGAAGATGTTTACAAAGTGAGGACCCTGGCTCCCTAAGTCACTTAAGATTTTAAACTTCTCAAGTTGACACAATATATTAACCATTGCAGTCCATCCTTTGTCACACTTGGCAACCAGACACATTTCTTTAAGCCAGTTTCCAGATATAAATACATGTTTATTCTTATCATTTCACAATTTGTTCATTATAACAAAGATTTAATAATAAGAATCAGTATTAATTCTGTTAATATTATATTACATTAGAGCTATAACATTCCACTCCTGACCCCCCCACCAAAGACTCATACACATTCCTTTATATAAAAGGCATTTAGTTCGTCTCTAACAGTTGCCAAACTCCAAACAGTTTCAGCATTGCTGAAAAGTCGAAGTCTCAAGTTTCCTTTGAGATGCAAGGAAAACTCTTGCAAGTCCCTGAAAAAATGAAAACATTTAATGGCACAAGATAAACACTTTCATTCCAAAAGTTACAAACTGAGGAATACAAAGGAACAGGACCAAAGCAAGTTCACAATCAAGAAGGCAAACATTGAGTCCTGTACTTCCATATGCAGCATCCAGAGCAATCTGTGAAAAATTGTGAGCTCCAAAGGTATTGAGTGGCTCTACCCCTATAGCACTTCTGGTGGTTGTAGCTCCCATGACTTCTATCTTAGACTGACATTGCTTCCTCCTTGCATATTTCCTCAAACAATTCACATTCCTGGTTTTTACAAAACTCTGGAATCTCTATTGTACCTTTGGCTTCACCCTCACAGCTGCACACACTGCACTCTCAGGGGCACACTGCTTGGCCTCCTAGGCCTTCTGAAATCAGGATGGAAGCTTTCTTAACCACACAACTCTTGCATTTTGCATGCACCTAAAACCAGCACCATGTGGATGATACCAATGTCTGCTGCCAGCTGGAGCAGTAGTCAGATTTATCTCTCTTTTGGCTTTAGGAGTTGAGTGCCAGAATTCCTGTGTACTCTGAATCCAATTCTGAGGAACAAATTTCTGTAATACCATGTCCATCATTCTGGAACATGGTGCTCTGTGGCCTTCTCCTCAAACCAGTCTTTCACTTTTGCAGTTTGGAGGCTGTGAAGAATGGAGACTGCTTCTTGTGATGCTCTCAGGCTATCTTTTATAATCTCCTGTTTTTCCTCAGCAGTTGAGATCTCTTCTCTATCTTTGCAGTTCAAAGCTTTGCTGGAACTTTCATTCTGACCAAGCTCACAATGTTTTAAATTCTCCTACTGTCTCTGTGCTCTTGATTTTTAACATAAATCAGGCTAGAAGCCCCCAACAATAGGCATGCCACCACCTCAACATTTGACTGCTTTGAAATTTCTTCTGTCAGTTTAATTAGTCTGCTATCCTTAATCTCAGTCTCAGACAAAGTCTCTGTACATGAGCAAAATGCAGACAAACATTTTGCCAAGCCATAATACATATTATCTGAAGTCTAATAAGCAATACAGTCCTTCTTCCTAGCAGAAATCTTCTGAGCTTGGTCTTTATTGACAGCATTTCTATCAGCCTTCTGGTCTTCTGAGCTCTGACCAGAAGCTCCCACACAGGACAGCATAAGGCATTTTAGTTCTACTCTTTTAGGCAACATCTCCAGAGCTTTTAAAACTCTACCCACGTGCCATTCCCAAAGGCTCTTGAACCACATGGTCAGGTATACTCACAGTAATGACCCCACTTCTGGTACCAAATTTTGTCTTGGTTCCTTTTTTCTCATTGCTGAGACATAATGCTTGACACCCAAAATTAAGGAATGAAAGGTTTATTTAGATTAGTTTGTAGAGGTTTCAGTCTGTAATCAGTTGGCTCCAAAGCAGGATGGCATGGCAGACAGTCAATAGTTCACTGTAGCAGAAGACAGCAAAAGCAACAAGAGCACAATGAGGGAAGAGCAAGCCTCTTTTCCTCCACAAAACCACAAGCAGGCTGCTGGCCCTAGGGTGGGGGTAGCACTCATACCATCTCTGTGCCCTCCTCTTGCATAGGCAGAGGATATTTACAAAGTGAGGATGCTGGCCCCTTCCTGTCACATATTAAAGCTTCTAAACTTCTCAAATTGACACAAAGCATCAACCATTACAGTATTAAAAATGTAATTATGAAGTTACAGAAAGAGTTAGTATATTTACACTGTAGAGGAGTGAAAAACTTTTTTGGCACAGAAAATAAGATCGTGAGACCAAAAAAAATTAATACATTTGCCTACATAAATACTTTTTGTGTGGCACAGAAAAATAAGCAAAGTAAAAAAAAAAGCATGCAAATGAAAATGTTTGCAACTTGTGTCAGAGACAAACTACTGTCTCTTAACATGCAAAGATGTAAATACTGTGAAGAGAAAAACAACCAAAATATGAACTGGAAGTTCCTGGGAGAAAAAATTTAAATGACTATGATAATAAAACATAAATAAACTTTATCTGAATATTACTTCACACATACTGGATTAGCAAATATCCAAAAATTTGACAATATGCTTAGTTACAAGAATTAAGAGTGACATACAGTCTAATGAAATGTAAAACATTTTAACACCTTTGTGGATTTGTTAGCATCTTGCAAAAATGCATGTCCTTATTTTTCTATTCAGAATCACGCTTATATAACCATGACTCAAAAATACACCAGGAAAAATACTACAGAAGGTTAATAATTGTAGCATTATTTCAAATGGCAAAGGATTGCAACTATACTCAGTATTTTATAAGGATATATCCTTATGGTGGGAATACTAAGAGTAATAAAAATAAACCAAGGTCTCTACATAATTATTCTTCCAAATATATTTAGTGATAAGAAGAAGCAGGAAGGGACAATAGCATAAATATGAATCTGTATGTGATCTTGTCATTATTGTTCAGGCAATATTCTTACAAGTAAGCTAACCAGACACTATTGTCTACCTATTTCATATTTTATGGAGGATCAGCACCACCTTTGAAATATTTTTGTCCAGCATGGACTTGCATTGAATTAAGACTAATATATAATGCATATGAAATGTTGGGGATAGAGAACTAGAAACCTGTTTATTCAGTTTTTCATTAAAAGTTATGAAAAGAGAAAATACTGTTACAAATCACTGAGGCTCCAATGTCATAATTATCTTATTTGAGTCTGAGAAGAAACAAATTTTAAAACATTTTTAAATAATTCATGCAATTTCAATGTAAACAAGATGAAAAATGTAAACTAAAGTTGTATGAGATAATAGCACTAAATTTAGAAATACATGATAAAACTAAAATGGTTGAATGAGTTTTACCTTAAATACTTCAGTCAAAAACAAGAAGCATTAATTAAAACAAGTGGAGAAAACACAAAAGCTACAACTTGATGTCTAGAGTGTAAACAGGAAATAAGAAAAAGCAACCTTTCAATGTTTTCCCAGTTCTTTCTCACACAGTTTTCATAAGGATATGTTTTTGGATGCAATCTGTTGAGAAATGATGTTTCTACCCACTGGAACTTTCAGAGGTAGCACAGCTGGACAATTTTTACTTGAGATACTTCTTTTGCCTTGTTGAGGTTTCTTAAATAGAAATCTACAATTTGCTTGCATGAACTTTCACTCTCAAAGTGACTGCAAACTGAGAGCATTAGCATCTGGAGCCACTAATAGAGTTCCATTTTCCACCCTGCTTATCATTTTTCTAAGACATTTCAAAGAAAGGTTTCACTGAAAAGCAACTATGAGAGTTCAAATTAATGAATAAAAGGATAAAAGATGGCTGTCAAATAACAAACACCAAAAATCTGATGAGTTTCATGTTTTGAAAATTACCAAAAAAAAAAAAAAGCATAGAAACTAAGCCAACTTTATTAATTGCTATAAATTGATGTGTTCTTTTGGTAGCTTAGCAATTTAATTTAAGAGAATAGAATAATATGAAGGTAAAAGCCATTGAATTATGGGCATGTCTGTGTCTTCCAAGGCCACTCTCTTACACAGTTATCCATGTATCCTCTAAACTGCAAACCCTACCCCACCCACATACTTCTGCATATGTGTTTCTTGGAAATTTTTACCAGGTGAAATGAATTCATTCATGCCTGCTGAAATAATCCTTTATTTAGGATAAGAACTCAGAAAAGTGAGGGTGCTTTGCAGTCTGTCTGTATGTTTCCTAACAGATACGATTTTGCCTTATCCTCTATGGTACCCCTTATGTTTATAACCATACCCTACTTTCTTCACAATAATGTTAAATCACTATATATATATATATATATATATATATATATATAATTTTTATAATCCCTTTTTTAAGGTGAGTTTGGTATCTTAAATTTTTAAATCAGGAAATATACCCAAAAAATTCCAACAACCATTCAGGGGAAAAATAAACTAACAAACTAGCAATAGAAAGGAAATTTCTAAATTCGATAAAAGAATCTACCTATAGCTAAAATTGTAACCTGTAGTGTGAGACTAAAAGATTTTGTCTTAAAAGAAAAAAATGAGACAACAATGTTTTCTCTCATCCTTTCTAGTCCATATTTTGCAGGAGGTGATTGTTAGTACTATAATACAAGACAAGGAAATAGAAGTTATACAAATTGGAAAGCAAGAAGTGAGATTGATTTCATCTGTAAATGATATGCTTGTCTTTGCAGAAAATTCTAAGGAACTTATAAGGAAAATGTGCCAAGAGGTGAGTCAAGTAAATATTCAACTTGTACAATGTAGAAAAATCAAACATATCTCTATGCTGTTGTAGTGGGAAGAACATTGGCCACCCAAAATTGTGCATGGAAACTCAGAACCTGTGAATATCCTTTACATGACAAATTTATTCTGGATCTTCTGGGTGGATCCACTCTAATCCCAGCAGTCCTTAAATGGAGAAACTTGCCTGGTATACTCTAGCAAATGTTAAGATGGAGAAATGGTCAAAGATATAATATTACTAGCATTGTTATTTGAAAAAAGAGGCAGTAAGAAAGTAAAGCAGTACCTTCTGAAAGGTGTAAGACCATACATGTAGATCAGTAGAAAATAATACAGGACCTAGGAATGGACTAACAGACATGATTAACTGAGTTTTCAACAAAGTGCCAAAGTAATGCAAAGGGGGAAGAGTATGATGATCTTTTCAAAGAACAGAACTGGAACTATCATATATTCATATATAAAATTTTTTAAAAAATGAAACTTTGCTCTTACTTTATATCATGTATGAAAATAATTCCATGGCAACCAGCACACAGGAGGAATTCAGGTTTCTGGCTCCTACCCCTACATTGCAGAACTGGCAACTGACTTGGAATGAGAAATTCAGAAAATGAAAAGATGCAGAAGCAAAACACGATCTCAGACCTCCAGTTCACCCAGAACAAGTCTAGGACACACTGAGATAGAGGAAAATGGAAGACACACCTGAACTTTCTGAAATGATAGCAACTGAAGTAAAGAAACAAATCCATGAGGCTATAGAGGAAATCATATCAGAAATAATCTCTCAGGTTAAAAAAAGAAACATCAACATTCATAGAGGAATTGTTCAGCAAATATAAAGTATGGAAAGAAAAAAATAGATGATAGGAAAGAATGTAAATCATGAATGAGCAATAAAGGAAAGAAATAGAATGCATGAAACAGATTCAAACAGATATCCAGAAAATTAAAAATTCCATTGAAAGATGGCAAAACCACTTGAACAAAACTGAAGATAGACTTTCGCACCTTGAAGAGAGAATTATGGCTAGGGATCTTGAAAGGAAAGAGCACTTGAAAATAACAAAAGATCAAAAATTAAAAATTCAATAGCTACAAAATGATGCAAAGAAAAAATAATGTAACAATAATTGGTGTCAAAGAAAAAGCAGTGGTCAATATCAATGACATAAAACAAAACTATTTGCAGAAGTAATAGCAGAAAATTTCTCAAACACGTAAAAAGAATTTGACATACAGATAAGTGAGGCATATAGATTTCCAATTAGCCATAACCAAAATAAGTGTAAACAAAGCATATAATAATCAAAATCCAGAAATTCAGCACAAGATCACAATACTAAAAGCTATTAGTGAAAAGACACAGATCATCTATAAAGGAAAGCCCATCAGAATCATGGCAGACTTTTCAACACAAACTGTCAAGTCAAGAAGAGCTTGGAGTGAGGTATTTCATGTAGTAGAAAAAAAAAAACTTCCAATGCAAATTCATGTACCCAGCAAAACTATCTTTCAAAATTAATGGAGAAATAAGATGCTTCCATGACAAAGAACAACTGAAGAAATTCATGACGGCCAAACCAGTACAAAGGGTGCTGACCACCAAATCAGAACAAAGGGCACTGAAAGATATTCTAGAAAGAGACAAAAATGACCACAATGCCAAGAACAACAAGACAAACCAGAAAGCAGTGCAAGCCATTAAACAGAGGAGAAAAGCAGGGAACTTGCAGGAGGAAAATAACATGACAAAGATAAGCCAATACATATCAGTTAAAACCATCAATGTAAATGGCTTCAGTTCACAATCAAAAGAAACAGACTGGCAAAATGGATCGAGAAACAAGATCCAACCTTATGCCATATACAAGGAACACATTTAACTCCAAAAGAAATTCATTGACTAAACACCAAAGGATGAAAATCGATCTTCCATAAAACAAGAACCCAGAAAAAAGCTGAAGCAGTTGTTCTGCTTGCAGACAATGTGAACTTCAAACCAAGAATCATCAAAGGAGATCAGGAAGGTCACTATATACTGTTAAGGGAAAAATTCAAAAGAAAGAGATAACTATCATAAATATATATGCACCAAATATGGGAGCACCCAACTAAGTAAGACAAATATTACTAGAAATGAAAAATCAAATAAACAGTAACACAATTGTAATGGCAGAACTCAATAACCCACTGTCACAAGTAGATAGATCAACCAGACAAAAAAATCAGCAAAGAAATATCAGAGCAGAACCAAATCTGTGAACAAATGGGCTTAGTATATGTTTATAGAGTGTTACACCCAACAGCATCAGCATACACATTCTTCTCAGCTCCACACAGGATATTCTCTAAAATAGACCATATATTGGCCCATAGAATATTTTTAAATAAATATAAAAGAATTAAAATTATTCCATGTATATTATCCTATCAGAGCCCAATGAAATTGGAAATTAATGGCAAAAGAAACTGCATAAACACATAGAAATTAAATAACACCCTTCTGAACCACCAATGGGTCACAGATGAAAAATGAGCAAGAAATTAAACAATACCTGCAATTAAATAAAAATGCAGATGCAATGTACCAGAACCTGTGGAGAGCAATGAAAATAGTCCTAAGAAGGAAATTTATAGTGCTGAATTCTCCCATCAGGAAAAGAGAAAGTCCACAAGTAAATAACCACAGTTGCAACTCAAGCTCTAGAAAAAGAAAAGCAAGTCAAGCCCAAGGCTGATACGAGGGAGGAAATTATAAATATTAGAGCAGAAATTAATGCAATTGGAACTAAGAAAACAATACAAAGGATTAAGGAATTGAAGAGTTGGTTCTCTGAAAGAATAAATACAATTGATAAACTTTACTAACTCTAAAAAAGGAAAGAAAAGACTCAAATTCATGCAATGAGGAATGAAAAGGGTGAAATCACAGAAGATCATTAATACCTATTATGAAAATCTTTACTCACATAGGATGGAAAACACAGAAAAAAATGGACAGATTCCTAGATATGTGTGAATTACCAAAGCTAAGTCAAAAAGATATAAAAATTCTGAATAACCCAATGTCAGTCAGTGAAATTCAAAATTTAATTAAAAACTCAACAAAGAAAACTCCTTTCTGGATGGGTTCACTGTTGAATTCTACAAGAAATTTAGAGAAGATTTAATGCCAACACTCCTCAAATTCTTTAATGAAATTGAAAAGGAAGCAATTCTCCCTAACTCATTCCTGGAGGCAAGTATTATTCTGATACCAAAACCAGAGAAAGTCACGACTGAAAAAGAGAACTACAGGCCAATCTCCCTAATGAACATAGATGCAAAAATCCTTAATAAAATACTAGCAAACATTAAATTTAATGCAGCATACCTTACCAAGAAGGTTATACACTATGACCAAGTGAGATTCATTCCTAGAACGCAGGGATGGTTCAACATATGTAAATTAATCAATGTAATACACTGGATCAACAGAACCAAGGACAAAAATAACATGATCATTTCAAGAGATGCAGAAAAAGCTTTTGAAAAAGTCCAACACTCATTCATGGTAAAAATCCTACAGCAAAGTGGAATAGATGGTCTTTATCTCAATCTAATAAAAGCCATCTACAACAAGCCAACAACCAGCATCATACTAAATGGACAAAAACTGAAAGCTTTCACTCTAAAATCAGAAACAAAACACGGATGTTCACTATCACCACTCCTATTCTGGAAACACTAGCTGGAGAAATTAGACAAGAGACAGAAATAGAAGGAACAAGGTTGGGGAAGGAAGCAGTTAAAGTATCATTATTTGCAGATGATATGGTACTGTATATAGAAGACTCCAAAAACTCCACCAAAAGACTTCCAGATTTAATAAGCAAATTCAGTAGTGTAGTTGAATGCAAAATCAATACTGAAAAACTCTAAATCTACCTGTACATGGAGAACAAACTCACTGAGAGAGAAATTAGGGAAACCACACCCTTCACAATAGCATCTAAAAAATGGAAATACTTAGGAATCAATGTAACAAAAGAAGTAAAAGATATATATATTGAAAGTGACAGTACTATGGAAAAGGAGAATGAAGAGGATATCAGAAAATGGAAAGATATCTCTTGCTCATGGATAGGAGGAACCAAAATAATGAAGATGATCATGCTCCCAAAATTGTTATATAAATTTAATGCAATTCCAATCAAAATACCATTCTCATGCCTCATAGAACTAAAGAAAACATTCTTAAAATTAGTTTGGAAGCAGGAGAGGCCTAAAATGGTAAAGGCAATCCTGGGCAACAAAAGCAAGGCAGGGAGCTCACAATCCCTGACTTGAAATAATACTTCAAAGCTATTGTGATAAAATCAGCATGGTACTGGCAAAAAAAAACAGACCTGAGGACCACCAGTAGAACAGATAAGAAGAAATACTCAGTCACCATATCTTTGACAAAGGGGTCAAACATGTTTACTGAAAGAAAGTCTCTTTAATACATGGTGCTAGAAAAACCAGCTCTCTACACACAAAAAACTAGACCCGTGTTTCTCACCATGCACTAAAGTCAAAATGGATCAAAGAGCTAAATATATAAATAGAAATTGTACATCTGTTGGAAAAGAAAATAGGTAGGAAATAATGTGGAGATTCCTGAAAAAAAAAAAAAAACTAGGATTAGAGGTCTCATTCTACCCAGCTATCCTCTTTCTAGGTATCTTCCCAGAAAAATTATAGACATCATACCATAGTGGTATACGTGCATTCATGTTTATAGCAGCACAATGTGTAATAGCTATATCTTGGAAACAACTCAAATGCTCATCTACCAAGGAATGGCTAAAAATGATGTTGTATTTTTATACAGTGGAGTACTATTCAGCCATAAAGAATGTTAAATTTGAGACTTTTATAGGTTAATGGATGCAACTTGAGACCATGCTCATAAGTGATATAAATCTGACTTGCAAATGTAAGCATAATACTGTTTCCCTGATGTGAGAAACTGAGTAAGTAAATAAAACATAAAAGGTACAATAGATATTGTGAAATGTGAAGAAATTGTTCAAAAGGAAAAAAGGACATGAAAGGGGAAGGGGCACAAGGGAAAAAGAAAAACAATGCAAGTCAGTTATAGTCTTAGTCACTTTTAGTTCATTAAACAGGAAGGTTTGTGCTAATATTAATTGGAGAGTTTTTTCTGGCTGTATCTTGTACCCTGAGCAACTACTTTAAAGGTAACAATATGTAATGTATTCACTACTGTCATTCTCCTATTATTTTGTTATGCCATTTTGTTTTACCTTTTTTCCATAAAATAAAAAAATTCCAAATAAATGATACATTTAGGGCCAGGAAGTTAGCTCAGTGGCACAAGGGCCTGCCTGGCATGGGCAGCTGTGAGTTTGATCCCTGGTACAAATAAATAAATA